>PVKV010013480.1:0-61332 GCA_004027835.1 Alouatta palliata
AAAAAAAAAAAAAAAAAAAAAAAAGAAAGGAATTTTGCTAACATCAACTGTCTGAATCATTCTATTCTCACTTCATTGTCTCTTTTGTAATGGGTGCTCTCTGATAGGCACTAACATCTAATATGAGCGTCCCACACTTTGCGCCAACTGCTTTAGGACTCTTCAGTGCCTCTTCCTACAGTCTTCTTATCTCAATTTTCTAATCTTGCTCTAGAGTGGCACTTTGTATATGGCTAGTAGATTAGCATAAATAGAGTAAAGGAGAGAGACATAGAGAGTAGCTGAATCATCCATCAGAAATAAGAAAGGCAAAGAGATGGCCAAGTCAATACAGAAAAGAAAAAAACAATGTTTTTGTTACTTTATTTACAACAGAAATGTATGAAGGTATTTGACCCTTCTGGGGGAATAGCACAGAAATGACTTAGTGCAAGATTACTCTGACACTGGTATTGGATTGGAAGACAAGGAGGCCAGTTGGTGGGGAGGGGATGATAATAGTAGCAAATGCTCCAGTTCTGACATAGAGTGAGGTTTGTGAAAATGAAAAAAAAAAAAATGATGAGTTTGATAGCTAATAAAAAGGTTGAATCTAGAATTTGGTGATTGATTAAGATGTAAAGTTTAGAGGAGATTAAATTTTTAAAAATTCAGGGAGTTCAGGCATTATCTGGTCTCACAGGACAACAGGATAATTCTTTATTCAGCACGTTAAAAGCACCTAACAGAAAAATACAGGTGGTGCTCACACCTGGTATTTAAGAGATCTTTCTATAATTATCATGCTATGTAAATTCCGCAATAATATTCTTGATAATTGGTACAGTATTGTTGCATTAGTTTTTGAAATGTGTGTTTTTGCTTCAAATACACTGAACCACAGCTTCAGCTGCTTTAATTTTTTCTTCCCTTCTGGAAGTTAATAATGCTCCTGAAAAAGCAATTAAACTGAAAAATAAAGCTTCATTTTGAAGAATAAGCAGCTTGCAACCTGGTTTAACGCTGAGATGGCACTAATAACACAGCACTTATGATCCAAGGGAGAAAATGAAAAGTCTTTATTATTTCCCCAAATGATGAAACAACCAGGGCCTAAAGACACACTATCACCATTTATTGCACTAGATAACGTGCATTTTTGTAAGTGAAATTCTTACTTCTGAGCATTATATCCGCCACTTTAGTGATTTGGCTAAATAGTTAATTTGATCTGAAAACATAAAGAGCTCTAATGCCATTTCAAGACTCAGAAGCCAAGTGGAAAGGTGAGAGAAAACAAAACTAAGCAGAGCCAATGAGGCAGCCTCTACTCGGAGGTACCTGATGGGGCATGATCACTCATTTGTTTGAACCTGGAGAAAATAATCTTTGTATTTTAAGATCAGCCTGTTGTAAGAAAACCTTCTTTGTAATCCCATCACTGCTTTCAACAAGGCGAAGGATTAGACAGGCAGGTTATTTTAGTAAAATAAAAGTGAAACTTGGCTTTTAAATGTGAGACTTAAGCCTTGCTTTCTCTATTGGCCTTGAGAAATTGGACCCACTCTTGTAGTTGGCATCCTGAGTCATTTTAGCACAGAAAAAAAAAAAAAAGCTTTTCACAGACAGCACTTATGCTCCAGAAATGAGTACATCTTTATTCAATTTGACCGTTCATTTGGAAACTGCTATCCTAAAGATAAAATGTTGTATTTAAGGTAAAAGTCATTTTAAATAAATGATTTAAAGTTAAAAAAAATGCCTAGTATTTCAAAACTTTCAATGCCACCACTGATGGTTGCAAGAATTGGTCACTATGCTTAGCTCTTCTGATGGTGATCGGTAGGTGATCAGGATGAGGATTGTGTCTTCTGAAAGAAAGCCATGTATCTCTATCATAGACACCCTCACGCCATGCAGCATACATTGATTTTGAGAGCAGAGCAAAGTATGTAACGCTTGTTTTCTTTCCAGAAAGATTCAAGCTCCATGTTAACAGAGGCGAAGGAATCTATGCCTAATTCTACTGTCACCGCCAAATTTTCCCCATTGGTTGCTAGAAGAATCTATTCACAGCCCTTAACTTATTTCAGGTGGTTTCTAAATCACCTCTCTTCTCTCTCTTAACGGTTTTAGGGAAGATTTTTATCCAAAGAATTTCAATTTCCTCAATTTTTTCATTTTAAGTTTTCTTGTAGTGAAGATCTGCTTTCACTTTTTGTATGTAAGAGAAAGTACAGTTGACTTAACCCAAACATTAGGGGTACCAACCCCTCCACCCCTGCAGCTGGAAATGCATGTATAATTTTTGATTTCCCTAAAACTGAACTAATAGCCTGCTGTTGACTGGAAACCTTACAAATAACATAAACAGTTGACTAACACATAAATACATTAGTACCTACATATGTTTTACACATCCGTTCCATATCTAGCGCTTTCTTAATTTTTTCAATGTTTCTAAGGTACAAGGTTCATTTGTGATTTTTTTTTTTTAATCTTACTTTAAGTTCTGGGATACTTGTCCAAAACATGCATGTTGTCTAGGTTTGTTACATAGGTATATATGTGCCATGGTGGTTTGCTGCACCCATCAACTCATCATTTGCATTAGGTATTTGTCCTAATGCTCTCCCTCCCCATCCCCACAACCTCCAGCAGGCCCTGGTGTGTGATGTTGCCCTCTTTGTGTCCATGTGTTCTTATTGTACAACTCCCATTTATGAGTGAGAACATGCAATGTTTGGTTTTATGTTCCTGTGTTAGTTTGCTGAAAATGATGGTTTCCAGCTTCATCCATGTCCCTGCAAAGGACATGAATTCATCCTTTTTCCTGGCTGCAGGGTATTCCATGGTATATACGTGCTGTATTTTCTTTATCCAGTCTATCATTGATGGGCATTTGGGTTGGTTCCTAGTCTTTGCTATTGTGAACACTGCTGCAATAAACATACATGTGCATGTGTCTCTATAGCAAAACAACTTATAATCCTTTGAGTATATAACCAGTAATTGGATAGCTGGGTCAAATGGTATTTCTGGTACTAGATCCTTGAGGAATCGCCACACTATCTTCCACAATGGTTGAACTAATTTACACTCCCAAAAACAGTGTAAAAGTGTTCCTATTTGTCCATGTCCTCTCCAGCATCTGTTGTTTCCTGACTTTTTAATGATTGCCATTCTAACTGATGTGAAATAGTATCTCATTGTGATTTTGGTTTGCATTTCTCTAATGACCAGTGATGAGCTTTTATTCATATGTTTTTTTGGCTAGATAAATGTCTTCTTCTGACAAGTTTCTGTTCATATCCTTTTCCCACTTTTTGATGGGGTTGTTTGCTTATTTCTTGTACATTTGTTTAAGTTCTTTCTGGATATTAGCCCTTTGTCCGATGGAAGGATTGCAAAAATTTTCTCCCATTCTGTAGGTTGCCTGTTCATTCTGATGATAGTTTCTTTTGCTATGCAGAAGCTCTTTAGTTTAATTAGATCCCGTTTGTCAATTTTGGCTTTTATTGCCATTGCTTTTTGCGTTTTAGTCATAAAGTCTTTGCCCATGCCTATGTCCTGAATGGTACTGCCTAGGTTTTTTTTCTAGAGTTTTTATGGTTTTAAGTCTTACATTTAAGTCTTTAATCCATCTTAATTTTTCTGTAAGGTGTAAAAAGCGGTCCAGTTTCAGTTTTCTGCATATAGCTAGCCAGTTTTCCCAACAGCATTTATTAAATAGGGAATCCTTTCCCCATTGCTTGTTTTTGTCAGGTTTGTCAAATATCAGATGATTGTAAATTTGTGGCATTATTTTTGAGGACTCTGTTCTGTTCCATTGGGTTTATATATCTGGCAACAGATATACAAACCAATGGTACCAGGTATATAAACCATGGTACCAGTATCATGCTGTTTTGGTGCTATTGCCTTGTAGCATAGTTAGAAGTCAGGTAGCGTGATGCCTCCAGCTTTGTTCTTTTCACTTAGGATTGTCTTGGCTATACAGGCTCTTTTTTGGTTTTATATGAAATTTAAAATAGTTTTTTCTAATTCTGTGAAGAAAGTCAGTGGTATCTTGATGGGGATAGCATTGACTCTATAAATTCCTTTGGAAAATATGGCCATTTTCATGATATTAATTCTTCCTAACCATGAGCAAGGAATGTTTTTTCATTTGTTTGTGTTCTCTCTTATTTCCTTGAGCAGTGGTTTGTGGTTCTCCTTGAAGATAACCTTCATATCCTTTGTAAGTATTCCTAGGTGTCTTATTCTCTTTGTAGCAGTTGTGAATGCGAGTTCATTCATGATTTGGCTGTTTATTATTGGTGTATAGGAGTGCTTGTGATTTTTGCATATTGATTTTGTATATTGAGATTTTGCTGAAGTTGTTTATCAGCTTAAGGAGATTTTGGGCTGACACAATGAAGTTTTCTAAATATATAATCATGTAATCTACAAACAGAGACAATTTTTCTTCTCTTCCTATTTGAATATGCTTTATTTCTTTCTCTTGCCTGGTTGTCCTGGTTTAAATGGTTAAAATCTCCAAAAACATTTTGATTATATTTATTGAAAAAAATATATATGTACAGTGAACCCACACAGTTCAAATTAAGCTGTTCAGGATCAACTGTGCTTATCTCATCTACATTTTTGAAAGTAGCCTCTTCTTACAAAGCTTCTGGAAAGACTGAAAGAACAAAAGCATGAAAAGTGGGAATAGCTGAAAAAACAAAAAGAAGAAGAGGGAGACTATTAATACAAATATCACAGGGTTGCTACTGCCCCCATTCAGAAGCCCACAAGTTCTAGTCTTTCTTCCTTCTGTTCTATCCTCTGCCACCTGTTTTCTAGTCATATAACGTACTTTGCAGACTCTTAATTCCTTCGATACAAAAGGGAGCCTATAAAAGAGTAAATGTGAACCTAAGAGAAAACTGTCCCTATCTGGCATAGATTAGGATCCTTTGTGGAGAGATGCTTGGCAATAACAATGTTTTTAAAAAGTACATGTTTGAATTCAAACATTTATTTTTGAAATCTAAAGAGGAATAGTTCTATGTGTGCTCAGACTTATGTACATGGATGGGCACTGCAAAATTGTTCTAATATTTTTGTATTATTAAATAGGAAAAAGTACACAAATGCCTGACAGTAGGTTCATGATTAAGTAAATTATAGTCTATATCTATAGTATGCAATTTTACACATAATGTACTACCTATGAATAAACTGAATAAAAAGATCTTCAAAATCTAGTAAATTCAAAATATCATAGAGATATTTTTTAATATTTATTGACCATTATTTTTCAATATTCATTTACTACTTTCAATAACTATGTTGCTCCATGTTGGATAGAAGAACCCTCTCCAAAAAGTTTTAATTATTTCATGTCCCTTTATTTCCAAATTGTAGGCAAATGAAGAAAACAAATGTGCCCAAGTTTTTTTGATGTAGGCAGGGTAAATATCTTCTGATAATAAAATCCCAAATAGTCATAATTTCAATGATTCTTTATTAGATTCGATTCCACTTCAGTCACATGGATGTCCTTCAGTTTTGATTAGCTTCATCTACAAATACTTTTGTACTCGGGAAAAGACGTGTCTAATTTGTAGTGTTTTGTTTCTTTTCAAACTATGTGCCTGAATGCTGAATTTAGATAGTAGACAATGTAATTGTTATAGTCATGGTTATTATCATTAATATGTAGAATTTATTGTACACTAAACTATGTTCTGGTAATAGTAAGTTACATCATGGGATTACAATGTGAATTCTTACATTGACCTTTTCATGTTGGTACATTATACTAGTCATTACATAAAAGAAGAAAGTTGAAACATGGAGGTTAAATATCGTATATTCAAATAAAACCCAGATAGCTTGACTCCAGGACCCATGCATTAGCCACAGTCACAAAACTGTATAAGAATCAAAGCTTGTTTAGAGTCATGAGGGAGATTCTGGTCATCTTACATGTCATCATGCTCATGCATATTACTGGATGTCACTGCCTGAAATTTTATGTAGAGCAATCATCTTTTTGACTTCTTTGCCAGGATAACGTTGTCATTATTTTTCCCTCAGGTGACAATATTAGGCCATTTTGTCACGAATGAGAAGCCAGCAATTATTATTTTAAAGCAGTGTCTTTTACAAGATATTACCCCAAATGCCCTACTTAAATCTTCCCCTAAGTTTTTCAATCAAGTTAAATGAATGCTACCCTAAGTTTTTCAATCAAGTTTGAATTAAATGCATGTGAAGGACTCTGTGGGTTGGGAGATTGTGTGGGGGTGTCCTCATTTCACACTCTTTGCTTTTTCTGGTAGATAAACCCAGATAACAACAGACCATGACTTGGGCTCTTAGTCATTTCCAAATCAATAGTTATTCAGAGAAGTTCATTAACATTTCCAAAACAAACCAAAAAAGAAAAGAAAAAAAGCCTAGTGTCAAGTTGAACATGTTCATGCACTTAGGATAAAAGTAGAGTAGTAAATAAAACATAGAAAATCTAAAATAGATTGATCCAGAACTGTTAAAGAATGAATATGTAGCTTCTAAGAGAGCCCCCCCAGTCCCTAGTCATAACATACTATATTTACTAAGATAATTTCCCTATATCTGGGAACCCCTGGTATGGATTACTTCAAGTGGAGAGGTAGAAAGTTGGTAGGCTTGACTCTTCTCAAAGGGGAGAGGGGAAAATAAGAAGGGAAGGTGAGTTTTTTCCACTGTTAAAAGGAGAGTTACTTTTTTCCTTTTTTAAAATATTTATTTGTATATATATATATATATATATGTATATATATATGTAGGTGTGTATATATATATATATATATATATATATATATTTTTTTTTTTTTTTTTTGAGACGGAGTTTTGTTCTTGTTGCCCAGGATGGAATGCAATGGCATGATTTCAGCTCAGTGCAACCTCCGTTTCCCAGGTTGAAACAATTCTGCCTCAGCCTCCCAAGTAGCTGGGATTACAGGTGCCCACCACCACTCCCAGTTAATTTTTGTATTTTTAGAAGAAACAGGGTTTCACTATGTTGGCTAGGCTGGTCTCGAACTCCTGACCACAGATGATCTGCCTGTCTCGGACTCCCAAAGTGCTGGGATTACAGGTGTGAGTCATCACACCTAGCCTATTTTTTCATTTTTTAATTTGCATTTTTTATTTGTGTAGAGCAGAAGTCTGAACTGTGGCTACCATAGGAGACTATGAATGTTATCATTGCTATTGCTTTCAAATTACTTCTGACAGGATTCCTACTTCAAACTCTGAAAGAATCTGTTACTGCAAAAATAAAATTTTATGCATATATATATATATATATATTACTTTTGCAATAACAATATATATATATAGCAGTCTATGAA
Source organism: Alouatta palliata (assembly GCA_004027835.1). Classification (NCBI taxonomy): domain Eukaryota; kingdom Metazoa; phylum Chordata; class Mammalia; order Primates; family Atelidae; genus Alouatta; species Alouatta palliata. Next base: position 7,368 of record PVKV010013480.1, read on the forward strand.
AAATAGGAGATTGATTGAGGACATTTAAGAGGTGGCAGGTAAGAAAACAATCCACTCATAGCTTAACCTGAAACCTCAATTATGTATAATGTGCCTCATTTAGGAAAGATGAAACGATTGAAAGGAAACTGCAAGAACACTTTTTTTTTTTAACCAAGACTAGTGACCTTTTTTAGCATACTGAAAGAATAATTATTCTTATTGTTTTAGCAAACCAAATGGAACACACTTTTATAAACTGGGGTTTGCATTTAATCTCATCATTTAAGTGATTATTATCTATTTGAAAATATGTGCATGAGCATTACCATTATGAAATCACCTTTTTCCCCCTCATTTTCTTATTGAGATTATGAATACAATTGTTTCAACATCTTTTGAAAATAAATATGCTTACAAGAGTTTTAAACTTGTGGTTTATTAAAATATAACACTTGGGAGTTGTAGAGTCCAAATTTTAAATGTTAAGGTTCTTGTTCAGCAATTTGTCTACTTACTGACAGATAATCAGCTTTTCTTATGAAATATTTTATGACATTACTTAAATGTATAATTCTGATTGTTTGTTTGTTTGCTTGTTTGTTTTTGAGACAGAGTCTCACTCTGTTGCCCAGGCGGGAGTGCAGTGGTGTAATCTCGGCTCACTGCAACTTCTGCCTCCTGGGTTTAAGTGATTTTCTTGCATCAGCCTCCCAAGTACTGGGACTAAAGCAGCATGCCCAGCTAATTCTTATATTTTTAACAGAGATTGGGTTTCATCATGTTGGCGAGGCTGTCCTTGAACTCCTGACCTCAGGTGATCCACTTGCCTCGGCCTCCCAAAGTACTGGGATTACAGGTGTGAGCCACCACGCCGAACTTTAAATGTATAATTCTACTGTTCCTAGATGCAGAGGAGATTCATTTACTAATCTTTAAAAATATTTTTTAAAAGCAAAATAAACTAACTGAACTTCCTAATTTAATGCGTTGCATTTAGTGTTAGGTTGATTCCAAAATGAAAAAAAGACAAAACGTGTATTTCCTGGCTTCTATGAGCAAACATTTTAAAGCAACATTGGGCATTTTTTCTTTTCTATTTGGATAGATAATTTAAGCATAATTTAGGTTTCTGGATTCATAACGGTATGAGGAAGCATTTGAATAAATGACTTTCCTTCATTGGAAATAGTAGGAAATACCACACAGTAAAAAGATTCTGAAGTCAACATGTGACTATGTTATGTGTAGGCAATTTATAACCAGTACAGTGGGGAAGAAATTGATATTTTCATTTAACAGATGATATTTCAACCACTCTAGATGGCACATTATTTGTTAAAAAGAAAAAAAAAGAAAAACACTGTAAATTGACTTATATTACAGATTATGCCTGTCTATATTTGCCATCTATATTGCATGATTTAAATCGACATATGTCTTCTTTCATCTGTGAAAGGACTTATTACCTTGTCCTTACTAGGATCCCTCTTTGAATTTTATTTATAGATAGTGAGCAGAATTTATGGAAGAGGCTTATAAGTAAAAAATGCAATTATTTTGAGAGCTGTATCTGTTATCAAGTTGGTGATAGAGATAGAATTAATAAAGTTTCTGATTCTTTCCAATTACTTTTAAATAAACATCTAGGTGTGCCTAATTAATCACCACAACATTATTTACTCTGTCAGTCAGCATTTTAAAACTGGCCATAGGACGCATATTATGTGTGGAAAGAATGTGTTAATTTTATTTAAAATGGGGAACCCCTAGTATGGGAAATGCTTTTCAAGATCTTACAATGAACTAGCCTAAGCGTGATTTAGGATTATGGGGAACTAGAAATAAAGAAATGGATTTGCTATCTCTAAGTTTCCCAAGCCTCCACAAAACATAATTTAAAAAAAAGAAAATTATATGCAATTATACAATTAGAGTCTGTTTTTAGTTTGTTTGTTGTAAGCTTCATTAGCAAAGATTTCTGGGAAAGATCTATGTCTGGTAATTATATATGGAAATCCTGAAATATGAGAGACTTTGCAGTGTGTAGTACTTTTTTAGTGATTTTTTTTACTCAGCTTGGAGTAACAGAAATTAGAAAGGAAAGATAATGTCGTGTTTCTACCACTCATTTTGATGTTATGAAACTCCCCAGTGGGTCCAATTTGAAATATGCCACTATTTTGAGCTAAATTAGTACAATATTCTAGTGTTTACTTAATGATTAGTTATTGGTAACTCAGTAATTTTTACTTCAGTATCTTTCTAAATTTTATATTCTAAGAACTATAAAATGTCTTGTTTATCTGAGTGTTGTCATTTAAAAGAAATGTGGAAATATTAGACAAGAAGGCCTTGGCCTTACATTGTATGAGACCAATGCAAAAAACATTTCTATATTCTACACATCTCTTGTCAAGACTTCAACAATTCACAAGACAATTCTACTCTGAGTCAATTTCATTGCACTGTGTGCCATTTTTTCCCATTTGGGTGGTTGACATCTAATATAAATAACTACTTTTTAGGTGGTAAGATTTCAGCAAAATAAATTATGTAAAGGAATCTGAGCATAAATTATTATTTTTCCATAAGATTTTGAAAAGCAAGTTTGTTTTAGAAGTAGATATATTAATGTCCTCATAAATCAATGCTAAAAAACCTAATTGACTTTAAATTATCAGGAGCAAAAACAGAAAAGCATGCCATCATGATAAAAATGCAAATACATTATTCGTTCAGACATAGCACTTGACATTTAAAGGTGATTTATCCTAATTCAGCCACATCATATTCAGTTATCATTTTAAAACTTGGCTCAAATCAGGACTCTCATATATGTTCAGTGTATAGTATGAAGAAAATTTAAAATAAAGCCTTATAAGAAATATTTAGTGAATATTAGCAGAAATAAACTCCTTAGTAACTTCAAAGAGTGAGGATGAAGTGAAAGAAACAGGCAAGACAAGAAAATAATTTACGTGTTATACCTTTCATACCAAATATATACATGAAAATACTTTTACACATGTATAGTTTTTAAAAGAAAATGTTTATATTAGGATTATTGTATATATTCAAATTGTTTTAGAATGATAGCCATGGAATAATGGTTTTTTTCATCAGAACATCAAGATAGAGAAAAGTTTAAATGCATAATCGTATTTCATCATTTAAATATGAAGGTCGAATAGCTAAAATTTTTGGTTATATCTGTAACTTTATCCACATTAATAGTTCTTCCTGCTCACTTTCTGTAATCTCTGTAATTTTCAAGCTCCATTTAAATTTCTTTCAGAACAACTTTTCACTGTTACACTGCAGAATATCTGCCAACTGTAACCTGATGGCTTCAGTTCTACCTGATGACTAAGAACTATAGGAAGAGAGAGTTTCCTTATTCTCAGATCTATTTTGTGCATATCCTCTTTCATTTCTTTCAAAAATAGGAACAGTGTTCTAACTTCTGTGTTATGTCACACAAAGCTGGGCATATTCTGAATGTTTGTTGAATACATATATATTTAATGATTTCATTGTTAGCATTTTTTTCATTTATACCCACCTGGTTTTTTTTCCTTCAACTTTTAAGTTGAGGGGTACATGTGCAGGATGTGCAGGTTTGTTACATAGATAGCACGCCACAATGGTTTGCTGCACAGATCATCCCATCACCTAGGTATTAAGCCAACATCCATTAGCTGTTCTTCCTGATGCTCCCCTCCCCCAACCCAATCCACCAGGCCTCAGTGTATGTTGCTCCCTGCTATGTGTTCTCATTGCTCAGCTCCAACTTATAAGTGAGAGCATACAGTGTTTGGTTTTCTGTTCCTATGTTAGTTTGCTGAGGAGAACAGCTTCCAGCTCTATCCATATTCTTGCAAAGGACATGATCTTGTTTCTTTTTATGGCTGCATGGTATTCCATGGTGTATGTGTACCAAATTTTTATCCAGTCTATCACTGATGGGCATCTGGGTTGATTCTATTAGTGCCACCCTTTTCTTTTTTTTTTTTTTTTTTTTTTTGAGAAAGAGTCTTGCTCTGTCACCAGGCTGGAGTGCAGTGGCACAATCTCGGCTCACTGCAAACTCCACCTCCTGGGTTCACGCAATTCTTCTGCCACAGCCTCCCGAGTAGCTGGGACCACAGGCGCATACCACTATGCCCAGCTAATTTTTTTGTATTTTTAGTAGAGATGGGGTTTCACCATGCTGGCCAGGCTGGTCTTGATCTCTTGACCTCATGATCTGCCTACCTCGGCCTCCCAAAGTGCTGGGATTACAGGGGTGAGCCACGGTGCCTGGCTACCCCACCCATTTTTATAGAGATTACCTTTTGAATAGAAAGGAGTCCTTATTTTAGGGTCCTGAAGAATGCTCTTGTTCTGGTTGCTTTTACATACTTTTAAATAGCTCCCATCAATGTGTGTGTGTGTGTGTGCGCACGCGTGTGTGTGTTTACAGGAATTTTGAGGTTAAAGTTGAAATTAAAACAAGTTCAGGTATATAACTACTCAACTAAAAATTATAAAAATAAAAAAATAAAGAAAAGCACAAAAGAAACCAAATAAATATGTCTTTCAATCATTTTACTTTATTTCATCACAGTACTCATAATACTAACTTCATGACACTAAGATCTCCACATGGCCAATCCAGGGGACCTTTCTCTTATTCTCTGTTCTTAGCCTTTTGAAAGCATTGACATACTGCACCTCCCCTTTCCAGATGAAAGTCTTTCTTTCTCCTTCCCCAGCAACTCCATCTCAGGTTTCTGGACATAACCTTGACTTCTGTTAATCTTCAAATATTCCAATCTGGAGAGCTTGCTCTGGAGTGGGGTAGAAGCCTCCACTGCCAAAATTGAGTGGTGACTATGGAAAACATTCTAGCAGTAGGCACTGAAATTTTGCTCTCCCCTGTCTCAGATGTGCACTGAGAAGACAGTTGTTGCAGACACAGTTTCTTCTGGATAATGAGACTTGCATCCAGGACCAGCTTGGCAACTATAAGTGGTCTGTCTGTGCCATTGCTGGGTGCCTGCTTTTCTGAGCTTGTGGTGAAGTGCCCTCTACACTCCAACTCCAGGGATATCTCCAGGCATTCATCATTGTTTAATGGATGGATAAGTGAGTAAATATAGATTGAGGTAAGCAATATCAGTCACTTAACCTATCAAAATAATTGAAAATCTATTATGCTAATTACTAGAAATGAATGTGACACACTATATCTTGAGAACTTCATATATACATACTTAATAAAATCAAAAAATAAATACAATGACATATTCATATTTTTAAGTGACTCTAATAATACACTTGATATATGTATACATGTATATATGTATCTGTGTCCTTTATATATGCTATACTTTATATAGTTTCCAGTTTATATACACTTTATATATAAACTTTTATATTTACATATTTATGTGTATATATATATAAAATGTATATAAAGTGGAAACTATATAAAGTGGAAAAAATATATATATTTATACATAGTCTTTGTATATGTAAAACATGTATATTAAGTGTATATATAAATATATAATCTTTATATATGATCTTTATATATGTAAAATATGTATATTAAGTGTAACACACTTTATATATGTAACGTGTAATATAAAGTGTATTAATAAGTAGTATGAGAGTCACTTAAAAATAATTATTATCCCCCGGAGGAGCAGAAGCCAATTACTTACACAGGATGAATAAACAGGCATTTTTATCAACACCATGTCCATAGCCTGTGTTCACACAATGACTAAAGGACTTTAGCTTACATTGTATGACTACCTTTTCCAGAAAGGTAAGCTCTCTAACCTTGAACAAAACCATATAGCTAGAGAGGCATCTTGGTGTAATGGTAAGAGCACTGTCTGGACCTCATACTGGGGACCCTTGAATTCAAGTTCAAATTATTATTATTATTGAGACAGAGTCTCTCTTTTTCACCCAGGCTGGAGTGCAGTGGTGCAATCTCAGCTCACTGAAACCTTCACCTCCCAGGTTCAATTGATTCTCCTTCCTCAGGCTCCCGAGTAGCTGGGATTACAGGCACAAGCTAAGACATCTGGCTAATTTTTGTAGTTTTAGTTGAGACAGGGTTTCACCATGTTGGTCATGCTGGTTTTGAGCTGACCTCAAGTGATCTGACCACCTCAGCCTCCCAAAGTGCTGGGATTACAGGTATGGGCTACCACACCTGGCCTTTTTTTTCCTTTTCCTTTTTCTTTTTTTAAGACTGAGTCTTGCTTTGTCACCCAGGCTGGAGTACAGTGGTGCGATCTCTGCTCACTGCAACCTCTGCCTCAGGTTAAAGTGATTCTTCTGCCTCAGCCTCCTGAGTAGCTGAGATTTACAGGTGCATACTACCATGCTCAGCTAATTTTTGTATATATTTTTTTTAGTAGAGTTGGGGTTTCACCATGTTGGCCAGGCTTATCTCAAACTCCTAATCTCAAGTGATCTGCCTGCCTTAGCCTCCCAAAGTACTGGGATTACAGGCATTAAGTCACCATGCCTGGCCTTCAGATTACTTACCTGGTATTGAAATAAGCGAGTTATTTTTCTTACCATGTCATATTTTATCTGTAAAATGAAAAATGTATAAAGCATTCAATAAGTATAATAATGCTGTCAATGCCATAGAATTATCTCTGCTAATGTTTACAACCATTCTCTCTACCAGGCACTAAGATAAGGACTTTATAGATCAACCTGCAATATATTCCATTTACTATGGCCATTACATTATTATTGTCACCATTCTGAAAACACAGGCTTCTCATATGTGAAAGGGTGTGGTTAAGAGATGATATAAATTTAAAGATCTCCCATTACCTGTCAATGGTAGACACCTGTTATTTTATAGCCAAATTTACTCTAACTTTAGGCCAAATGCATATAAAATGCTATTATTTGGTAAAAAGAAAAGATTTTTTTTTGTTGACATTGTTGTTATAAAAATAAAACATAACCCAGTGTATTCCAGGCAAATAAATGTCTTCTCATTGTTTCTGTATTGTCAGAAACAGAATGTCCAAAAGAAGAGCAAAATAGATCCTCCCTCTTCTGAAATGAAAGAGGTGACACTGAGAAATTTGTATCAAGGCACTTGAGGAGCCAGAAAAGCTGGTTAAGAGGTAGGCTTATTGCACTATTTAAAACTTTTTATTTCAAAGTCCATCTGAGCACAAAGTATGATTGCATTTTGCTATTTTAATATAAATATCTCTGTTCACTAGTGAGGTTAAGTGCCTTTCTACATGGTTATTGTCACTGACACTTTTTTTGTGATTTGCTTTGTGTATGTTGGCCATTTTCTTTTTCTGGTGCTTTTTCTGTCTGTTTCTGATGAAAAGATGATATATTTAAATGTTGGGTATCAATACTTTGTTTCTTATGTATTGCTTGTCTTATATATTGTATTGCTTGTCTTTTAACATAATTTACATTGTTCAGTAACAGATTGGTTTATCTGCTTTTGTAAAAATTATATTTATTATAAAAGGATACAACTCAGGAACAGTGAGACGGAAGAGATGCATAAGGCAAGGTAGGGAGAAGGGGAACAGAGCTTCCATGCCTTCTCCAGGTTTATCAAACTCCCAGTCCCTCCACAATTTCCCCAATCTAGCAACTTTCCAAATCCCACCCATTTGTGTTTCTATGGAGGCTGTATTACATAGGCATGACTGATAAATTATTGGCCATTGGTCATCAGCTCTACTTTTGGCCCCTCTTCCCTCCCTGGAGGCAGTGGGATAGGGCTAAAAGTTTTAATCCTTTAATCACATGGTTGGTGCCCCTGGAAACCTGCCTCCATTCTAAGGTAATCCAGAAGCTCTCAGCCACCAGAAATTTTCTTTGAGTACAGAAAAGTCTTTATCACTTCGGAGATTCCATAAATGTTCAGAGCCATGTGCCAGGAGATGAGAATAGAGATCACGTATATGTTTACTATGACACACTTCATTCCTGGCTTCTGGCCACAAATCCCTTATAGGAAAATGGTCATAAACATCATAAAATATCCCATTTAGTTATTAGTAATTTAGTAATTAGTCCAGTCCATCCATATGTCATATAAAATGTCTCCAAGGTGAGGTTACCCAAGTTTATAGGCTTCTATTAGAGAGGTTGTAATGTTCTGCTATGGCCTATGAATGTTTGTATCCCTGCAAAATTCCTATATTGAAATCTCATCACCAATGCCGTTATATTGAGGGTAGAACTTTAGGAGGTGATTACGTCATAAGGGTGAAGCCCTCATGAATGTGATTAGTGTCCTTATAAGTTAGGCCTGAAGGAGCCTGTTCGCCCCTTCCCCAATGTGATTATACAGCAGGAAGGTACCATCTATGAAGTAAAGAGCAAGTCCTTACCAGACTCCAAATCCACTGGCACCCTAATTTAGATTTCCCAGCTTCCAGAACTGTAAGAAATAAATTCCTGTTTGTAAATCACCCAGTTTAAGATGCTTTACAGCAGCCTAAACAAAATGAAACCCATTCTAAAGCCAAAGGCAGAAGCTGTCTCAGCAAACTTACAGTTTACCCTTTCAGGTATCAGGTATTACTGAACTCAAAGATAACATCATCTTTTGCTCTGAGTCTCTTCAGAGATATTAATGTAATATTGGATTTCCCTCTTTACATAATCCATTTATTTATTCTTTTATCCTCAGCTACTATTCCTCCTCTCTTCTTTTAGATCTCAAATTGTCCACCATTGGAAGGGACATTACATTCAGGAATGTACAGGGAGTCTAAATTGCAGGCAGTAATATTAGTCTAGCAAGTACCTCCCTCTCATTCCATTCTTACTCAAATAGTGCAAAGTTACATAGGTGAAGAAATAGTGGGCTGTTTAGCCAAATTTACTGTTGAAAAATGTACTTAGAATTTTTTTTTAGAAATCATACCTGCTTCCAGCATTTGTAATTGTAGTACTGAGACCACTACATCAAACCGGTAAAAAAAAAATAAGTTTAGGGGATGTGGATGAGAAAGAAAAAAAAGTACAATCATTAAACCAGTGTCTTCTCTCCCTGGCAAAAATTGCATAGTCATACCAGCATCCTTTTTCACCATCTCCTCCTTATATCTACCAGAAAAGGAGAGGAACTTATTTAGTGAGATCACTCCTTTCAGCCCACACCTGTTGAGTGTGAGAACACACTCACAAAGGTGTGTAAGTGAGCCCTTCATGCTTGTATCTCCCCTGGGTTTAGATAACCAATGTTTTATTTGTTCATTCAATTTTCTGTCAAACTATTACATTGAGGAAAATTTCTCTCTGCTCATTGTTGAACATTATGGGCTATAAAGTGTGCTCCTTGCTCTGAAGACGTAAGTCAGCTGTATCTTCTATTCTGGTTCTTGTATAGCATTCTGAGCATTGGGATCCATTACGAAGGAAGCAAATCCAGTGAAGAGTCAGCATTTATTACTACGAAGACCCATTTGTAGCCCTACAAGGCTGTCAGCATGGGTCTCACTTGCGAGCTATGTTTAAAGTCTTTCTAGGGAATCTTCCACATAGCCATTTGCAGTCCCTGTCTCTGTCGCTGGCAGACAGACAGTTCTTATTGGCATTTTTTTCTTCAGAGGGTTCATGTGGAACATGTCTAAATCTAGCCCTCCTTGGCATTGCTGCAGTGTCACATGCCTACTCATTCACAGACCCAGGTGGCCACCCTGTGCAAGCACATGACAGCGTCTACTTGTCAATTCCAACCACCTTTTCAATTTGGAAGGGAGTTCTTCCAATGGGCATTGATTGACGTGTCATAATTCAATGCACTCCCTCCTCAAATTTCCATAATAATTTACACAGGGCTTTACCTCAAATGAGGAGCCCTTTACTAAGCCAGGTTTCTACTGTTGTTTTGCCTGACTGTGTGGCCAGGTGATTGCCTCTAAATCCTAAAAACCCAAAGATAAGGGCTCTTACTACTGTTCAGTTCTTCCATCACTGTCAGAAAAAACAGCATATAATGTAGCCCACTGTGATAATTTGTTTTTATGTTCTTTAATCATCATGGTGGCCTTCCAAACAAGATGTTGTCATTCATTTTGGAACTGCCATCCACAAGTTAATCAGCTCTTTGTTGGTTTGTTTACAGGATACTGTCCAAGTGATAATAGAATCCAGTAGCTCCTCATACAGTCCCAGAGTCAGCCCTAGGGGAAAGGAGCCTCCCTGCTTGTAAGTATCTCCTGCAATTTCCCACACAGCATGGTCCCCTATAAACCACTTCCCATTTTTATTATGAAAATTTTCTGGGCACTGCTATCCCCACTAGAATGTTTCTCTTACATCAACATGATAACATGGGTATTTCAAGTTTCAAGATTATTTTATGTCCTTTATTCTTTGCAGTAGTCTCAATTACTATCCAATAGAAAGCTGATAATTGCACCTTGACAAGATATTTTTTAGTGCAAAGTCCCAGTAGTCATTGCTGGGAGGCACTCACAGGCTTTTTCCATGAGCCCCAGTTTAGACTCCACATAGGATCTAGCACCAAGAATTTGTTCCTACCAATATTATAGCTTCGATTCTATAGAGTGTGGGCTTGAACAATCTTACTTGTTCCCATTTAGCATGCCCAATTAATATTTGTTTTTGTTTTTAATTTTAGTCAAATCTCCTTGATGTTCTTTGAGTATTACATCTTAAAAGATTGAAGACAGTGTGGTGAATCCTCAAAGATCTAGAACCAGAAATACCATTTGACCCAGCAATCCCATTACCGGGTATACATCCAAAGAATTATAAATCATTCTATTATAAAGAATAGGATGCACATGTATGTTTATTACAGCACTATTTATAACAGCAAAGACTTGGAACCAATACAAATGCCCATAAATAATTGACTTGATAAAGAAAATGTGGCACATCTATACCATGGAATACTACGCAGCCATAAATAAGAATGATATCATGCTCCTTGCAGGGCCATGGATGAAGCTGGAAGCCATCATTCTCAGAAAACTAACACAGGAACAGAAAAGCAAACACCACGTTCTCACTCATAAGTGAGAGCTGAACAATGAGAACACACAGATACAGGTAGGGGAACATCACCCACCAGGGCCTGTTGGCAGGTGAGGGGCAAGTGGTAGGAGAGCATTAGGACAAATACCTAAAGTATACTGGGCTTAAAACCTAGATGACAGTTTGATTGGTGCAGCAAACCACCATGGCACATATATACCTATGTAACAAACCTGCACATTCTGCACATGTATCCCAGAACTTAAAGTAAAATAAAAAAAAAAAAAATTAAAAGAGTGGCTAATGGATCTGAAAACTGTTAATGGATCTGAAAACTGTTATTATATTTGCATTATTGGAGAATATCATCTGTGTGACGCCAATAAAGCCACAGGGCTAAACAGAGAAATCAGGAAAGAGATAGTCAAATAATGGTCCTGATTAAAACCACTGTTATGCCAGGCTGAATTTGAGTATATCCAAGATGTATCTTCTAAGAAGTGAAATCAGGGAGTTACGTATTCTTCAATGCCATAATCCAGCCAGGTTAATACATAAACAACCAAGGAACAACAGAGAGACCTGGGGATGGTTAAAGAAATTAGAATCCAAATATGCCAAACTATATTAGCTAAATGTAAATTTTCAATAAAACATTATAAGACATACCCCCCTCCAAAAAACAACAACAACAACAACAAAAAAAAAAAAAAACCAGGAAATTGTCACCCATATATATGTGAAAAAGTGGTCAATGGAACTTTATTTTTTTATTGCATTTTAGGTTTTGGGGTACATGAGAAGAACATGCAAGATTTTTGCATAGGTACACACATGGCAGTGTGATTTGCTGCCTTCCTACCCATCACCTATATCTGGCATTTCGCCCCTTGCTATCTTTCCCCAACTCCCCACCCCCTGCTATCCCTCCCCTATTTCCCCCCAACAGACCCCAGTGTGTGATGCTCCCCTCCCTGTGTCCATATGTTCTCACTGTTCAACACCCACCTATGAGTGAGAACATGTGGTGTTTGATTTTCTGTTCTTGTGTCAGTTTGCTGAGAATGATGGTTTCCAGGTTCATCCATGTCTCTACAAAGGACACAAATTCATCATTTTTTATGGCTGCATACTATTCCATGGTGTATATGTGCCACATTTTTCCTGTCTAGTCTATCATTGATGGGCACTTCGGTTGGTTTGAGGTCTTTGCTGTTGTAAACAGTGCTGCAATGAACATTTGTGTGCATGTGTCCTTATAGTAGAATGATTTATAGTCCTTTGGATATATACTCAGTAATGGGATTGCTAGGTCAAATGGAATTTCTACTTCTAGGTCCTTGAGGAATCGCCACACTGTCTTCCACAATGGTTGCACCAATTTACACTCCCACCAACAGTGTAAAAGTGTGCCTATTGCTCTACATCCTGTCCAGCATCTGTTGTTGCCAGATTTTTTAATGATTGCCATTCTAACTGGCGTGAGATGGTATCTCAATGTGGTTTTGATCTGTGTTTCTCTATTGACCAGCGATGATGAGCATTTTTTCATGTTTGTTTGCCTCATGTATGTCTTCTTTTGTAAAGTGTCTGTTCATGTCCTTTGCCCACTTTTGAATGGGCTTGTTTTTTTCTTGTAAATCTGTTTTAGGTTTTGTAGATTCTAGATATTAGCCCTTTGTCAGATGGGTAGATTGCAAAATTTTTTTCCATTCTGTTGATTGCTGATTCAGTCTAATGACTGTTTCTTTTGCTGTGCAGAAGCTGTGGAGTTTGATTAGGCCCCATTTGTCTATTTTGGCTTTTGTTGCCAATGCTTTTGGTGTTTTGGTCATGAAGTCCTTGTCTGTGCCTATGTCCTGAATGGTTTTGCCTAGATTTCCTTCTAGGGTTTTTATGGTATTAGGTCTTATGTTTAAGTCTTTAATCCATCTGGAGTTAATTTTAGTGTAAGCTGTCAGGAAGGGGTCCACTTTCTGCTTTCTGCACATGGCTAGCAAGCTTTCCCAACATGATTTATTAAACAGGGAATCCTTTCCCTATTGCTTGTTTTGTCAGCTTTGTCAAAGATCAGATGGTTGTAAATGTGTGGTGTTGCCTCTGAGGCCTCTGTTCTGTTCCATTCGTCTATATCTCTGTTTTGGTACCAGTACCATGCTGTTTTCATTACTGTAGCCTTGTAGTATAGTTTCAAGTCTGGTAGTGTGATGCCTCCAGCTTTGTTCTTTTTGCTTAGAACTGACTTGGCTATGCGGGCTCTCTTTTGGTTCCATATGAAGTTTAAGGTGATTTTTTCCAGTTCTGTGAAGAAGGTCATTGGTAGCTTGACGGGGATAGTGCTGAATCTGTAAATTACTTTGGGCAGTATGGCCATTTTCACGATATTGATTCTTCCTAACCATGAGAGTGGAATGTTTCTCCATCTGTTTGTGTCCTCTCTTATTTCATTGAGCAATGGTTTGTAGTTCTCCTTGAAGAGGTCCTTTACGTTCCTTGTTAGTTGTATTCCTAGGTATTTTATTCTCTTTGTAGCAATTGTGAATGGCAGTTCATTCTTGATTTGGCTCTCTTTAAGTCTGTTGTTGGTGTATAGGATGCTTGTGATTTCTGCAAATTGATTTTTTTATCCTGAGACTTTTCTGAAGTTGCTTATCAGTTTCAGGGGATTTTGGGCTGAGACGATGGGGTCTTCTAGATATACAATCATGTCGTCTGCAAATAGAGATAATTTGACTTCCTCCTTTCCTATTTGAATACCCTTTATTTCTTTTTCTTGCCTGATTGCTCTGTCTAGAACTCCCAATACTATGTTGAATAGGAGTGGTGAGAGAGGGCATCCTTGTCTAGTGCCAGATTTCAAAGGGAATGCTTCCAGTTTTTGCCCATTCAGTATGATATTGGCTGTGGGTTTGTCGTAAATAGCTTTTATTATTTTGAGATATGTTCCATCAATACCTAGTTTATTCAGGGCTTTTAGTATAAAGTGCTGTTGAATTTGTCAAAGGCCTTCTCTTCATCAATTGAAATAATCATATGGTTTTCATCTTTGGTTCTGTTTATGTGGTGAATTACATTTATAGAGTTGTGTATGTTGAACCAGCCTTGCATCCCTGGGATGAAGCCTACTTGATCATGGTGGGTAAGCTTTTTGATGTGCTGTGGCAATTGGTTTGCCAGTATTTTATTGAAGATTTTTGCATCTATGTTCACCATGGATATTGGCCTGAAGTTTTCTTGCTGAGTCTCTACCGGGTTTTGGTATCAGGATGATGTTGGTCTCATAAAATGATTTGGGATGGATTCCCTCTTTTTGGATTGTTTGGAATAGTTTCAGAAGGAATGGTAACAGCTCCTCTTTTTATATCTGATAGAATTCAGCTGTCAACCCATCTGGACCTGGGCTTTTTATGGATGGTAGGCTCTTAATTGCTGCCTCAACTTCTGCTCTTGTTATTGGTCTATTCAGGGTTTCGACTTCTTCCTGGTTTAGGCTTGGGAGGATGCAAGTGTCCAGGAATTTATCCATTTCTTCCAGGTTTACTAGTTTATGTGCATTGAGTTGTTTGTAATAATCTCTGATGATCCTTTGTATTTCCGTGGAATCTGTGGTGATATATTTTTATCGTTTTTTATTGCATCTATTTGATTATTCTCTCATTTCTTTTTTATTAATCTGGCTAGTGGTCTATTTTGTTGATCTTTTCGAAAAACCAGCTCCTGGATTTACTGATTTTTTGAAGGGTTTTTTGGGTCTCTAGCTCCTTCAGTTCTGCTCTGATCTTAGTTATTTCTTGTCTTCTGCTAGGTTTTGAGTTTTTTTTATGTTGTTCCTCTAGCTATTTCAATTTTGACAATAGGGTGTCAATTTTAGTTCTTTCCTCGCCTCTCATGTGGGCATTTATCGCTATATATTTTCCACTAGACACTGCTTTAAATGTGTCCCAGGGATTCTGGTACGTTGTGTCTTTGTTCTCGCTGGTTTCAAAGAACATCTTTATTTCTGCCTTCATTTCATTGTTTATCCAGTCAACATTCAAGAGCTAGTTGTTCAGTTTCCATGAAGTTGTGCAGTTCTGACTTAGTTTCTGAATTCTGAGTTCTAACTTGATTGCACTGTGGTCTGAGAGATTGTTTGTTATGATTTCCATTCTTTTGCATTTGCTGAGGAGTGATTTACTTCCAATTATGTGGTCAATTTTAGAGTAGGTGTGATGTGGTTCTGAGAAGAATGTATATTCTGTGGATTTGGGGTGGAGAGTTCTATAAATGTCTATTAGGTTTGCTTGGTCCAGATCTGAGTTCAAGTCCTGGATATCCTTGTTAATTTTCTGTCTCATTATCTAATATTGACATTGTCTAATATTGACAGTGGCGTGTTAATGTCTCCCACTATTATTGTGTGGGGGTCTAAGTCTCTTTGTAGGTCGTTAAGAACTTGCTCTATGTATCTGGGTGCTCCTGTATTGGGTACGTATATATTTAGGATCGTTAGCTCTTGTTGCATTCATCCTTTTACCATTATGTAATGCCCCTCTTTGTCTCTTTTGATCTTTGTTTGTTGAAAGTCTATTTCCTCAGAGACTAGGATTTAACTCCTGCTTTTGTTTTTGCTCTCCATTTGTTTGGTAAATCTTCCTCCATCCCTTTATTTTGAGCCTATGTGTGTCCTTGCAGGTGAGATGGGTTTCCTGGATACCGCACACTGATGGGTTTTGGCTTTTTATCTAATTTGCCAGTCTGTGTCTTTTGATTGAGGCATTTAGCTCCTTTACATTTAGGGTTAATATTGCTGTGTGTGAATTTGATTCTGCCATTTTGATGCTAGCTGGCTGCTTTGCCCATTAGTTGATGCAGTTTCTTCATTGTGTAGATGCTCTTTACCATTTGGCATGTTTTTGGAGTGACTGTTCCTTTCTATGTTTAGTGCTTCTTTCAGGAGCTCTTGTAATGCAGGCCTGGTGATGATGAAATCTCTGAGTAATTGCTTGTTCATAAAGGATTTTATTTCTCCTTCACTTATGAAGCCTAGTTTGGCTGGATATAAAATTCTGGGTTGAACGTTCTTTTCTTTAAGGATGTTGAATATTGGCCCCCACTCTCTTCTGGCTTGTGGGGTTTCTGCTGAGAGATGTGCTGTGAGTCTGATGGGCTTCCCTTTGTGGGTAACCCGACTTTTCCCTCTGGCTGCCCTTAGCATTTTCTCCTTCATTTCAACCCTGGTGGATCTGATGATTATGTGCCTTGGGGTTGCTCTTCTTGAGGAATATCTTTGTGGTGTTCTCTGTATTTCCTGGACTTGAATATTGGCCTGCCTTGCTAGGTTGGGGAAGTTCTCCTGGATAATATCCTGAAGAGTATTTTCCAGCTTGAATTCATTCTCTCCATCACATTCAGGTACACCTATCAAATGTAGATTAGGTCTTTTCACATAGTCTCATATTTCTTGGAGACTTTGTTCATTGCTTTTTACCCTTTTTTCTCTAATCTTGCCTTCTCATTTTATTTCTTTGAGTTGATCTTTGACCTCTGATATCCTTTCATCTGCTTGGTCAATTTGGCTGTTGAAACTTATGTATGCTTTGCGAAGTTCTCGTGTTGTGTTTCAGTTCCATCAATTCACTTACAGTCCTCTCTAAGCTGATTGTTCTCCTTAGCATGTCGTCAAATCTTTTTTCAACATTCTTAGTTTCTTTGCATTGGGTTAGAACATGTTCTTTTAGCACAGAGAAGTTTCTTATTACCCACCTTCTGAAGCCTGTTTCTGTCAATTCATCACACTCATTCTCCATCCAGGCTTATTCCCTTGCTGGTGAGGAGTTGTGATCCCTTGTAGGAGGAGAGGCATTCTGGTTTTGGGTGTTTTCATCCTCTGTGCGCTGGTTTCTTCCCATCTTTGTGGATTTATCTACTGTTGTCTTTGTGGTTGCTGACTTTCAGATTGGGTCTCTGATGATTGTTGATGATGAAGTTATTTCTTTCTGTTTGTTAGTTTTCCTTCTAACCGTCAGCCCCTCTGATGTAGGACTGCTGAGGTCCACTCCAGGCTTTGCTTGCCTGGGGATCACCTGCAGTGGCTGCAGAACAATAAGGGTTGCCGCCAGTTTCTTCTTCTGCTATCTTTGTCCCAGAAGGATACCCACCAGATGTCAGTCTGAGCTCTCCTTTATGAGGTGACTTTTTGGATATATGGGGGTCAGGGAGCTGCTTGAGGAGACAGTCTGTCCTTTATAGGAGCTCAAGTGCTGAGCTGTGAGCTCCATTGTTCATTCAGAGCTGCTGGGCAGATACATTTAAGTTTGCTGCTGCAATACTCATAAACGTCTTTTTTTTCTTCCCCAGGTGCTGTGTCCCAGGGAGTTAGGGCTTTATTTATAAGTTTCTGTCATGCTGCTGCCTTTTTTCAGGGTTTTCCTGCCCAGTGAGGAGGCAGCCTAGTCACAGTCTGTCTGCAGAGACTTTGCTGAGCTGCTGTGGGCTCTGTCCAGCTGCTGTGTGAACTTCCATGCAGTCCTGTTTATATGGGTATAGTTAGAACTGCCTTGGCAATCGCAGCCCACCTCTGTAGTGGCAGACTACCTCTGTAGTGGTGGACTGCTTCGGTAATGGGGGACACCCCTCCCACACAGAGTTGGACCATCCCGGGTTCAGCTGTGCTTGCTGTGAAACTCTCAATCCAGAGCAGTTCAGATTGTTGTTGTTTTGTTGGCGTAGGACCAGCCAAGCCTGATCACCTGGCTCCCTGCCTCAGAGCCCTTTCTTTTTTTTAGTGGAATGGGCGACTCTGCCTCCCAGGCATTCCAGTTGCCTGTTGAAAAGGTGCTGGGATCTGTGTGATTTCCCATGTGGCGACCCACTGTACCAGCTGAAACAGCCACGTGGAGATTCGTGGCACTTTTTTGCCTGGGAATCTTCTGGCCTGGCTCCCTGTTTCAGTCCCCTTTTTATTAGTTGAATGGGTGACTCTGTCTCCCAGGAGCTCCAAGCCAGCTCAAATGGCACCCAGACCCGTGTATTTTGTGCAGAGATCCACTGCACTGGCCAAAACAGCCACGCTGGCAACCCACTGGGCTCCTCTGCCTGGGAATCTCCTTTGTCTGTGGGCAATAAAAGTCCGTCTGGAAATGCAGCGTCCACTCACCCTCTGCGCTTTCACTGGGAGCTGCAGTCCTGAGCTGCTCTTAATCGGCCATCTTGGAACTTTCTTGTGAGAGAGCTGTGATGTTGGATATGGCAGACAAAAACTAAAAAGCAACTATTACAAATCAGTTTAAAGAACTAAGAAAAACCATATTTGATTTAAATTTAAGAATTATGACAAAGTCTTATCAAATAGAGAATATCGATAAAGAGATATACGTATATGTCGACTGGATAAACAATGAAATGAAGGCAGAAATAAAGATGTTCTTCAAAACCAACAAGAACAAGGACACAACGTACCAGAATCTCTGGGATACATTCAAACTAGTGTCTAGAAGGAAACTTACAGCAATAAATGCCCACATGAGAAGCGAGGAAAGAACTAAAATTGACACCCAATCATCAAAATTCAGAAATTCTACTTTGAGTGAAATTACCTCTGGGGCTATGGTGTATGTATTCAAAAATGTTTATATAGAAATGTTCATGATGTCAATGTTTTTTATAATATCAAAAATTTCTGACTTTGGTGTTCATCAGTATGCAAAGGAAAACAGCCCTGAAAAAGAATGAGGAGTCCAAGTACTTTCAAAGAAAAAGGTCTATCACATATTAAAATAAAAAACAGAATGTCTATTATACCAAAAAAAAAATAATAAAAAATTCAAAAGCTAGCAGAAAACAAAAAATAACTAAGATTAGAGCAGAATTGAAGGAGACAGAGACACAAAAAACTCTTCAAAATAATCAGTAAATTCAAGAGCTGGCTTTTTGAAAAGACCAACAAAATAGATTGCTAGCCAGATTAATAAAAAAGAAAAGAGAGAATAATCAAATAG
Source organism: Alouatta palliata (assembly GCA_004027835.1). Classification (NCBI taxonomy): domain Eukaryota; kingdom Metazoa; phylum Chordata; class Mammalia; order Primates; family Atelidae; genus Alouatta; species Alouatta palliata. The sequence goes on from PVKV010013480.1 coordinate 26,342, forward strand.
ATACAATAAAAAGTGATAAAGGGGATATCAACACCTATCCTATAGAAATATACACTACCATCAGAGATTACTATAAACAACTCTATGTACATAAACCAGTAAATCTGGAAGAAAAGGATAAATTCATGAACACTTGCACCCTCCCAAGACTAAACCAGGAAGAAGTTGAAACCATGCATGGACCAATAACAAGAGAACACTGTAAAGCTTATCCATCATGATCTAGTAGGCATCATCTCTGGGATGCAAGGCTGGTTCAACATACGCAAGTCTATAAATGTAATCCATCATGTAAACAGAACCAAAGTCAAAAACCACATGATCATCTCAATAGATGCAGAGAAGGCCTTCGACAAAATTCAGCAGCCTTTTATGCTAAAAACTCTCAATTAACTAGGTATCAATGAAACATATCACAAAATAAAAGCTATTTACGACAAACTCACAGCCAGTATCATACTGAATGGGCAAAAACTGGAAGCATTCCCTTTGAAAACTGGCACTAGACAAGGATGCCCTCTCTCACCACTCCTATTCAATATAGTATTCAAAGTTCCAGCCAGAGCAATCAGGTAAGAAAAAGAAACAAAGGGTATTCAATTAGGAAGGGAGGAAGTCAAATTATCTCTATTTGCAGATGGCATGATTGTACATTTAGAAGACCCCATGATCTCAGCCCAAAATCCCCTGAAACTGATAAGCAACTTCAGCAAAGTCTCAGGATAAAAAATCAATTTGCAGAAATCACAAGCATTTCTATACACCAATAACAGGCTAACAGAGAGCCAAATCATGAGCAAATTCCCATTCACAATTGCTACAAAGAGAATAAAATACCTAGGAATACAACTAACAAAAGATGTTGAGGACCTCTTCAAGGAGAACTACAAACCACTGCTCAAGGAAATAAGAGATTACACAAACAGATGGAAAAACATTCCATGCTCATGGTTAGGAAGAATCAATATTGTGAAAATGGCCATACTGCCCAAAGTAATTTATAGATTAAATGCTATCTCCATCAAGCTACCAATGACCTTCTTCACAGAACTGGAAAAAACCGCCTTAAACTTCATATGGAACCAAAAGAGAGCCCACATAGCCAAGATGATCCTTAGCAAAAAGAATAATGCTGGAGGCATCATGCTGCCTGACTTCAAACTATACTACAAGGCTACAGCAATCAAAACAGAGGCATAGACCAATGGAACAGAACAGAGGCCTCAGAAGCAACACCACACATCTACAAACATCTGGTCTTTGACAAAGCTGACAAAAACAAGCAATGGGGGAAGGATCCCCTGTTTAGTAAATAGTATTGGAAAAACTGGCTAGCAATATGCAGAAAGCAGAAACTGGACTCCTTCCTGACACCTTACACTAAAATTAACTCCAGATGGATTAAAGATGTAAACATAAGACCTAACACCATAAAAACCCTTGAAGAAACCTTAGACAATACCATTCAGGACATAGGCATAGGCAAGGACTTCATGACTAAAACACCAAAAGCAAGGGCAACAAAAGCCAAAATAGACAAATGGGATTTAATTAAAGTTCAGAGTCCCTGTATAGCAAAAGAAACAATCATTAGAGCAAACTGGCAACCAACAGAATGGGAAAAAATTTTTTCTATCTACCCATTTGACAAAGGGCTAATATCCAGAATCTACAAAGAACTAAAACAGATTTACAAGAAAAAAAAAAAAAAACTCATTCAAAAGTGAGTGAAGGATACGAACAGTTTTCAAAAGAAGACATATATGAGGGCAACAAACATGAAAAAATGCTCATCATCACTGTTCATTAGAGAAATGCAAATCAAAACCACATTGAGACACCATCTCAAGCCAGTTAGAATGGTGATCATTAAAAAATCTGAAGGCAACAGATGCTGGAGAGGATGTGGAGAAACAGGAACACTTTTACACTGTTGGTGGAAGTGTAAATTAGTTCAACCATTGTGGAAGACAGAGTGGTGATTCCTCAAGGATCTAGAAATAGAAATTCCATTTGACCCAGCAATCCCATTACTGGATATACACCCAAAGGATTATTAATCATTCTATTATAAAGACACATGCACACTTACGTTCATCATGGCACTGTTTACAATAGCAAAGACCTTGAACCAACCCAAATGCCCATCAAGGATATACTAGATAAAGAAAATGTGGCACATATACACCATAGAATACTACACAGCCATAAAAATTGATGAGTTCATGTCCTTTGTAAGGACATGGGTGAACCTGGAAACCATCATTCTCAGCAAACTGACACAAGAACAGAAAATCAAATACTGCATGTTCTTACTTATAGGCGAGTGTTGAGCAATGAGAACAAATGGACATGGGGAGGGGAGCATCACATACTGGGGTCTGTTGGTGGGGGCTAGGTGAGGGACAGCAGGGAGTAGGGTGGGTGGGGAGGGATAATGTGGGGAGAAATACCAGATATAGGTGATCAGGGGATGGAGGCAGGAACCCACCTTGCCATGTATGTACCTATGCACAATCCTGCATGATCTGCACATGTACCCCAGAACCTAAAGCACAATAAAAAAAAGAAAATCATACCAGATCATAACTCTCATTCACATAAAGAAAACAAAAAATAGTAAATAAGAAGGTTAGTATAACAAACCCTATAAATATATTCTTCACTTTCTTTTCTGAGCTTTTATAAAAGACAAAACGTCATGTGGGCGGATCATGAGGTCAAGAGATCGAGACCATCCTGGTCAACATGGTGAAACCCCGTCTCTACTAAAAATACAAAAAAATTAGCTGGGCGTGGTGGCGCGTGCCTGTAGTCCCAGCTACTCGGGAGGCTGAGGCAGGAGAATTGCTTGAACCCTGGTGGTGAAGGTTGCAGTGAGCCGAGGTCGCGCCACTGCACTCCAGCCTGGCGCCTGGTGACGGAGTGAGACTCTGTCTCAAAAAAACAAAAATAATAATAATCATAACATTCTATTATTGTGTTCACAACATATATTGATGTAATGTATGGTAATATCATGAAAAAAGGAAGACAGAACAGATCTATGTATAAATATTTATATATTACACTGGAAATAGATTACTTTAAATCTAAAGTAGATTCTAATAAGTTAAGCTGTATATTGTAAGTCCTAGAGTCATGCTAAGGAATTAATAAAAATTATTAAAGAAATCATAAAGGATAAAACTATAACACTGGAAAATATACATAATGAAAAGCAGTTAAGGAAGAACAGGGAAACAAAAAAGACAGAAGAATTTATTAAAAACTAACAAAAAATAGATGACAGATGTGAAACCAACCATATCAATAATATTAAATGTAAATATATTGAACAGTTAAACAAATAAAATATTAGAAGTTGTCAGGGTGTAAAAGGAAGAAAGATCCAACTGCAAAAATCACATTTTAGATTCAAAGGTACACATAAATTGAAAGACAATAAGAAAGTAGCTCATGTAAACAGCAGCCATGAGAAAGCTGAAGTATCTCTGCTGCTATGAGACAAACAGACTTTAAAACACAAACAGAAAATGTTACCAATGATAAAGAAGGACACTTAAAATGAACAAAGGGTCAAACTACCAAGAAAGCATAACAATTTGTAATATATATCTGCGCTTAACAACAGAGCTCTAAAATACATGAATCAAAGCTGGTAGAATTGAAAGACGAAACAATCAAACAGTAATAGAGGATTTCACTATTCTGTGGCCATCCACAGAAGTAAGACTGACCTCCTCCCATAAATTTGTATGGACGGTGAAATTGATGACTAGTTGTACACCAAGAGGACATGAAAATATTTTTAACTTTACATCCTTAATTCTTATTGGGAGAACAAACAATGCTTCCTAATGTGGTCCATGCATGGTTTGAGCTACTTTCCAACACCAAAGTGGAATATTAAAAAAAATAAAGACAGCCTTTTTATTACCCTTCCTCTCCATAATGAATAGTAAAACTAGACAGAAGATCAACAAGAGAATAGAAGATTTAAATCAATTATGTTTGACAGACACATAGACACTTCACTCAAGAACACTAGAATACACATGGTTTTTAAGTGCACATGGATCATTCTCCAGGAGAGACCACATGCTAAACTATAATAAAGGCTCAATAAATTTAAATGATTGAAATCAAAGTACATATTCTGGCAACAATATGATGAAGTTAGAAATAAATAACTAAAAGAAATTGGGAAAAATTGACAAATAGGTGGAAATTAAACATATACCTAAATAATCAATGAGTCAAAGAAGATACGAAAAGGAAAACTGAGAAATACTTTGAGATGAAAGAAAAAAACAAAAGGAACAATATATCAAAGCTTACTAGATTCAGCTAAAGGAGTGCTTAGAGGAAAATTTATAGCTGTAAATGCCTATATTATAAAACAAGAAAGCTCCCAAATTAAATACCTAACATTTTACCTGAATAGTCTAGAAAAAAATGAAAAAGTGAATTATAAAGCAAGTAGAAGAAAGGAAATAATAAAGATGAGTGAAAAGATGAAATTTCTATTTTAAATGAAGATACTTTGTTGTTTAAAAAGACAAAAAAAATTGGCAAACCTTTAGCTAAACCAAGAAAATGTGAGAGAAGATTCAAATTAGTAAAATCAGAAAGTTGATATTACTACTGGCTTTATAGAAATAAAAAATATTGTAAGAGATTGCTATGAACAACTATGCCAACAAATTAGGTAACTTAGATGTAATGGACAAATTTCTAAAAACTACAAAAATTTATTCAGAAATAAATTGAACATCTGAATAAGTCTATAGCCAGTAAAGAGATTCAATTGGTGATTTTAAAAAATTCCCCCAAATAAAAGCCCAGGTTCAAATGATGGATTCCCTGGTGATTTCTACCAAATATAATACATTAATACCATAGTTTCACAAATTCTTTCAAAAATAGAAAAATAAAAAACATTTTGCAACTATCACTCTGATAGTAAAACTGACAAAAATATCAGAGAGGGAACACTAAACAATCTCCATACTCTTTGTTAATAATTCTTAAGAATTTAATTCTAAACACTGCTATTGAACCCTTCATCACTACTCCAAATCACTCATAAACTTGCAACACAGTTTTCTTATCTTTATGTCCATTTTTCATTTCTAGAGTGAACCATAAGCTTCTACCAGGTACATTTTGTATTCAAACAAGAGATACTGTATTATAAACCCACAAGAGAAAGGGAGAAGAGAACATTTCTTCTCACAGATGGCTATCTTATATAGACAACTCTAAATAATTTACAAAAAGAAATCTATAGAACTCAAATAAATTTAGCAAAGTTACAGGATACAAGATCAATATAGAAAAATCAACTGCAGTCAGCCTCCTGTATTCATGGATTTTACATCTGTTGATTCAACCAACTACAGATCAAGAATATTCAGAGAAAAAAGCAATAAAAATAGTGCAACAATTAAAAATAATATAAATAAAATACAGGGTAAACAACTATTAACATAGCATTTACACTGTATTAGGTATTATATGTAGGATTTGTTTTTTTTTTTTTTTTTACTTTCTTTCTTTTTTTTGAAATGGAGTCTCACTCTGTTGCCCAGGTTGGAATGCAGTGGTGCAAGCTTGGCTCACTGCAGCCTCCACCTCCCAGGTTCAAGTGATTCTCAGCCTCTCAAGTAGCTGGGATTACAGGCATGCCATAACATCTGGCTATTTTTTGTATTTTTAGTGGAGATAGCATTTTACTATGTTGGCCAGGTTCATCTCAAACTCTTGACCTCAAGTGATCTGCCCATCTTGGCCTCCCAAAATGCTGAGATTACAGGCATGAGCCACTGTGCCTGGCCATATAGCTAGGATGATTTAATGTTGACAGGAGGATGCATGTAAGTTACATGCCAATACTATGTCATTTTATATAAGGAACTTGAGCATCTGGGGATTTTGGTATCTAGAGGGAGAGTTCTGAAACCAATCCTTCATGGAGACTGAGGGATAACCGTGTATTTCTATAATTAGCAATGAATACTCCAAACATGAAATTAAGAATACAATTCAATTTACAATGGCATTAAAAAATAAAATACTTAAGAATAAATAGTAACAAAAATGTCCAAAACTTTTGCTCTGAAAGCTACAACACAATTTAAAGAAATTAAAGAAGACCTAAATAAATAGAGATGCTCAGAATGTGAGGATTTGATATTGTTAAGCTGTCAATACTTTTCATATTACCGATTCAATCTAATTCCCATCTAAATCATAGCTTCTTTCCTTTGCAAAAACTGATAAGCTGATTCTAATATTCATACAGAAATTTAAGGAATCCAGATTCATCAGAGTAATCTTGAAAAAGAAAAATAAAGTTAAATCATGCAAACTTTCCAATTTCAAAACTTACTATAAAGTTATGTTTATAAGAAAGTGATGCACTGACCTAAGGGTAAACATAACTCTATAGAATATAACTGAAAGCCTCAAATTTAACTCTCAGACAATGGTCAATTGATTTTTGACAAGGGTGCCACATCAATTTAATGGGGCTATGAGTAACCTTTTTGACAAACGACGTTGGATAGCTCCATTCAAAGGAGTAAAATTGGACCCCTACCTCATACCATATACAAAAATTAACTCAAAATAAATAAAAAAATTGCAGGTAACATCTAAAACTATAAAATTCTTAGATGAAAACATTAGCATAAATCTTTATAACCTCAAGTTAGAAAGTTGGCTTCTTAGCTATTACACAAAAAACTGATAACAAAATGAAAGAAATACAAAAATTGGAGTTCAAATTTTTAAATTTGAACTCCATCAAAGGACACCATGAAGAAAGTGAATGGAAAATCTACAGATTGGGAAAAAATATTTGCAAGTATACAACTAATAAGGGAATGATATCCAGATCCTATAACAAACTCTTACAATTGGATAATTAAAAATGAACAAAGAATTTAATAGACATTTCTCCAAGGAAGATATACACATGGTAATTAAGCACATAAAGTATGCTGAATATCATTAGTCATTAAGTAAATGAAAATCAAAATCACAAGGAGACACTACTTTACATCTGCTAGGATACATTTAATCCAAAAGACAAAATATTTGGAGAGGCTATGGGAAGATTGGAACCCTGATACTTTGCTATTGCAATTGCAAAACAGTGCAATCACTTCATCAGTCTGTCAGTTCCTGAAAATGTTAGACATAGAGTTTCCATACAACCCAATAATTCCACTCTTAGATATGTAACCCACCTAAAATAAAAACATATGTTCAACAAAAATGTGTACATAATTCTTCATAGCAGCATTAATCATAATAGCCCAAAAGTGGAAGCAACCTAAATGACCATCAAATGGTAAATAAACAAAATCTGATATATATATATATATATATATATATATATATATATATATATATATATATATATATGAGTGTGTATATATATATGTATGACACTGCTGCAGAATGTATCAACACTTCATTCCTTCTTATAGTGGAATAATAGTTCATTCATCAGAAGGAATGAATATATTGTGTGTGTGTGTGTGTGTGTGTGTGTGTGTGTGTGTGTGTATTCAACGAACTATAATTCTGCCATAAGAAGGAATGAAGTGTTGATACATTCTACAGCATGGATGGACCTTGAAAACATTATGCTAAATAAAATTAATCTTGTTACAAAAGACTCAGTAGTGTATAATTCTATTTATATGAACTGTACAAATAAGCAACTCTATGAAGAAAGAAAGTAAATTAGCATATACCTAGGACTGGGTAGATTGGAGGAAAATAGGAATGAAATGTTAGAGGATACATATAAATAAGTGTAAACTTAGAAAACTTTCAAAAACATAGGAGTAAACCTTTATGACCTTGGGCTAGGTAATTACATTAGCTATGACATCATCTTGGCTATGTAATCTTATGTTTGACAGAATCTCTTTTGGGGGCAATGAAACATTCTAAAATTGATTTTGATAATTATACAACTCTGTGAATATACTAAAGAGTACTGACATATCATTTGAATTATCACCTACAATGGTATATGAAATCTATCTCAATAAAGCTGTTAGTAATGACATTTTAAAGATTTATTTTATATTGAACAACCAGATATATAAAATTCTGGTTTATATTTTTAGTAAATATTGGGATATGGGGAAATACAGAGAAAATAGAGCAAAAATTCTGGATAAATGAAAAATGAATGTGAGTATGCTGAGATAATGTATTATGTAAAAAGATATCAAATAAATCAGCTAAATTTTCAACTCTATCCTTCTATTTTCCATGGCATGGTAAGATAGAATTTATTCCCTCCAAACATTGTCATTCTTTCATTGTAAAATATATTGCTATACCTATTTAGTGACATAAACACAGAGCTCCAAAATCTTTACCTAAATAAGTAAACCTGATTTCATCTTGCTAGTGGTAACAATTCCCTTTGATTTGCAAGTTAATCTGAACCACTCCTGTAAGAATAACCTTTTGTTATTAGATGTGCCCACTGAGTGAGCTTTGTGGGCAAACCTCGTCTACCGTCTACCGAAAGAAAATGAAGAAGAATGAATAAGTAGGAACAAAAGATTTCAATTTATCACCCAAGCTGCATCACATGCCTTCAAATCTCTGTTAAAGTTACAGGTTACATATTTTTTCATTTGGTGTAAAAGCTCAAAAAGATTTCAATGAATATATGATTATAATTTTGTAGCAGAAATACCTGGTAGTTTTACAAATTACATAGACTATTTGGAATATATTTTCTGCTTTGATAATGAGTCCACTTATGTCGTTGAAGTTATGCACGTTAGTGTCACATTTTACATTATTTAATTATGTTTTTCACATTCCTAATTTTCTATAAAATGTGTTTTTTCCATATTATCATTTGTCAATAAATGCTGAAATTCTTAATTTATACTCACAGAGTTCCTGAGTTTATTAACAGAAATACACTATGCTATGTCAAAATATTTGAATCTGTAAACTCCCTCTATTATTGTGAAACTGAATTAATACAAAGTCAACTAATGAGAAATCCGGAAGAATCTCTTTGGTATAATAGAATGATCACAAGTTTTGGAATCAGAGAGACTGGTGTTTTTTAAAACAAAAACTGGGTTCAACCCTTTATTATCTGGGTAACATAAACAAAGTACTTAAATACCTTAAAGCCATACATTCATAATTTTCATAAAAGGGTTTTTATGTCTACCTTGGATGTTTTTTAGGAGATTAAAAAATAATAATAAACAAGAAAGAAATTAGACTATGTCTTAAGTATAATAGACCCTCAGAAAATGTTTGTTCTCTTCTTCCTTTCTCTTGTGGGTTTATAATATGGTATTTTTTGTTTACATACAAAATGTACCTGTTAGAAGAAGCCTGTGGTTCACTCTAAAAGTGCAATGCAAACAAATGCATATAAAGACCAGCAGACATCAAACTGTATTGCAAGTTTATGAACAATTTGGAGATAATGATGAAGAGTTAAGTAGCAGTGGCTGGAATTAAATTCTTAAGAATTACTAACAAAGAGTAAGGAATATTATATTTTAAGGGAAGAGAATACAGAGAAAATCAGGATAAAATGTTGAGTTCTCAAAATATTGAATTCAAGGAAAACAGTATCACAATTAGATTATTCCATTGATTGTTTTGTGAGAGACAGAGAAGAGAGAAATTGAATCCAGGAGGGATTAAGAAAATAAGTTATGGAGAAAAGACAATGATCATTTAGAAATTTTGTGCCTGACTGTTAAGGTGAAAATAATATTGGAAAAACCATGAAGAATGAAAAACAGCTAGTTGTAGGATGCTGAGTTATCTTGTCTTCTTAGATATCTAACTAAAAATGTGTAATATGAAGTGTGTCAGGTCGAAATCACATAGGCCAAATTTTTATCTAGGTTCTTTCCTACCATTAGCTATATGCCATTAAATACATTTTTAATCTCTCAGAAATTGATCATTTTTATATAGAGAGTGAAGATATAACTTCATGAGATATTTATGAGAATCAGAATTAATTAGTATAAAGTACTTACCATAGTTTTGGGAATCTTATTAATACAGGTACTTATTAATAGCAGAAATATCATTGTGAGCCTTTCAAAAACATGTATTCCTGTCTTCTTTTAGGAAAAGGATGTGAATAGTATTTGAAAATATAGTAAGTTTTAGCTTGAGTCACATAAGTTCCACTATCTATAGGTCTGTTTACAGTAGAGTCTGTTTTCGGGTAAGCTCTTGGTAAACTCCCTCATAGTTACATACAAAGAGCATCAATCATCCTCCTATAAGGCTTCAGGGATCTTTTTATCCTTCAAATGTGTAAAGTCTGGTTTCAGTTACTCAGAGGATTCCAAAAATGGTTTCCCCCAGCCAAATCACCATGCTAAACCACCTCTTCTTGTTTGGCAGTTTCTCGTAAGAAACAACAACAAAAAAGTCACTCAAACTGTTAAGCAAGATAATTAGAAGCAGCTAGAACTGGGCTGATAATAGACATAGGAATTTTTCAAGGGCTTCCATGTCAAAAATTTTATTTAATACAGGTCCAAGATTTGTGAAAAACCATACAAAGAGAACTGTTGCCTCTTTGGCTCCCTGAGGAGTTCAGTCCTTGGCCAACATGAATGGGCTGCATTGTGCAAGTCCATTGCTCCATTTCTAAGCAAAACATTGAAGTCGTGTCAGTCTATTGCTTATATCTTCACAGTTAGCAACTTAAGAAGAAAATGAAATGGATTTTAAGCCTTTTAATGTTACACATTCAGAACTCTAGCATGGCAATTTTTATACCTAAATGCAAGAAAACTATGATAGTTAAAATATTATGTAAATCAACTCCTCTCAAGGGAAACAAGAAAACATTTTACAATGGGAGCATGTGATTTCAGAACAATTTTTTTGGTTTGAAGAAATACATTTATTTTTAATTGATAATTAACTCCAATTGCTGATTAGTACTTTTCAAAAATAATAAATGGATGAAGATACGAAAAGTCCTTAAGTAACCTTTTGCTTTTACCACTGCACCCACTGATTATTTAAAAAATGACTCAACTCTGCATTTACAAATATCTCGGTAGATACATGTGGTGGTCAATACATTTAACAACAACAAAATGTACCCTAGGAAAAGGCTGTTGGGTAACAGGCAGTCTAGGAAAACTTCAGTAGTTTTTTCTTTTTTCCTTTGTGATCAGACATTTAAATGGTGTAACATTCTGTTAACCATCTCTAAGAGAATGCAATGTGTTAAATAAGATACATTTAAATAAAATCCTCTGAGACACTGCCATTCTTTAAAATCTTCACGCTATGCTATTTCCTATTATTCCTCAGCCCTAAATACAGCCCAGAAGATTAAGGTTCTGAAAGTGACTTTTGAAGCTTGAAGTTTTTATCTCAGATCTGTCTCTACCCCCCAAATATGTCCTGATAAATCATTTAGCAATACAGAAACTACTTCATTTTACCAAGCCTAAAGATTCTTTGTACTATTAAGCTATACAAATATCCAAAACCCACTGCACTGACGCTTATAAGAACATGCATCCATGTTGGCCAAGTAATCTATTTCTTCTGCTTCTGTACATACAGAGAGATTTCCTTAGGAAGGCTATTACTTTTGAATAGGTTCCACAAAATTTAATGAAGTAAATATAACTAAAATGGATTTCCAATTCTGGTGAAGACACAGTTACGGAAAGCCTACACATGCTCCAACCATAAAACTACTATACTGATGGATAAATTTTATGACGCAGCTATCTGCAGGCACTGGACAACAGAAAGAATGAAAATTCTGTGCGTGGTATAAGCTCAACATCTATCCTGTATTCTGTCTGTCCGAAGGCATTTTCCAGATTTTCATAGGGGAGTAGTGGTCAATCAGAGAACAATAGTCTCAATGGGCAGAAAAAAAAAAAAAAGAGAGAGAGAGATTAGAATTTAGAGTTCTTCAACAGGCAGAAATTTGTGGGGAAGGGAAAGAGCCACAAATATCTGCATAGTGATTTCCTTGAGGCTTTGGTGAATATTAATTTGTACTTCCGGGGTGAGACTCTGAGAAGACTGGCAGAAAAGAACTTTCTTTTTGAAGGCCAAATAGTGCTGGTGAAATGGGAAAAGTTCCCTTGTCTCCCTGGCAGGGTGTGCGACGGGGGAGTGGCTTGCTTCTTCAGTGCCCCGCTGCTCAAACCTCTAGGAGCATGCAGACAGGCAGGGTGTGGGACTCCAACCCCACAAGCAGTGTCTAGGGGTGAATGTTTACAGTTGAAGCCCCCAGTAGGCGTGTGTTACAGGACGCTCTTTTACTTTAGCCTTCCATAGGTGGCTTGTGTTAGTCAGCTCAATTAGACCATTGCCTTATGGCAAGGGCAGAGAGCTTTCTGTATCCCGGGGTTCTTGCATTGGTGTACTGGAAGAATCTGGTCACATATGGGCTTAGAGAATGAGTACAAGATTTTATTGAGTAGAAGTAGCTCTCAGCTGATAGGGGAGCCACACTCAGTGGCCTGACTCTTCCCCGACAGCCCTGGCCAAACTCCACCTCCTGTTATGCCAGTTGATGGCCCCCTGGTGTGCCCATGTGATCTTACACGGGTTTGTTCCTTTCAATATCCAACTGCCCCTATGTTCCTCTTCTAAGGAGCTTCTCTGGAATTCCAGCACCTGTGTGTCTGCCTGCTAGGGTCTCAGGATTTTTATAGGCACAAGATGCGGGCCTGCCTGGCCAGGGTGGTCTTGGGAATTGCAACATTTGGGCGTGAAGGTGGGAGTGCCTGTCCTCACCTAGGTCCGTGGACACACGCCCAAGGGTGGAGCCCTAGCCAGGAACTATGCCCTCCTCTACCCAGCATTTTCCTCCTCCTCCTCTTCTGTATCACTGGGAATAACTGGAGTTCTAATCAACCACATAAAGAGATATTACTGAACACCCAGTTATTCAATTAAAATCCCAGAAAAGCCTATCTTTATAAATAAAGCCGATGTAGCCTTAGAATACCTCTAGATGGTTCCTAATAAAACCTAAAACTAGACTGAGTATAATTAAGCTGATAAAACAGTAAGTGAAATGCTTGACAGAACAAAAATGAAGAAATCCAGATTCTGAAGGACACAGCATACACATGGTTCAGTTAAAAGATTTGTAACACATATCCAGGAGAAAACAGTGAATAGAAACATACTGAGTCATTATACTATTGTAGGAATTAGCAGAGTAGTAACTTAAAGCAGCTATGTGAATATGTTCAAAGATTCAACAGAAAAGATGGGTATAATAATGTATAAAAAGTCCAAATTCGAAGTAAAGGAAGATGGAAATAAAAAAGTTTCCTAACTTGATAGAAATATTAACCTACAGATTTAGGAAGCAAAACAAACCCCAAACAGTATAAATAAACATACAAAAAAGGACAAACCTAAGCACATTATTACTTACATTGCTGAAAACCAAAGAGATGAAGTCACAAAACAACTCAATGAAGAAAGACAAAAACACCCTAGGGTGCATGGATAAGAATCGGTGTCATTAGAACAATGCAGCAAGAAGCTAACAAATTTTAAATGGTTAAAAATAAAAAAATGGTTCTTGAGTTATTTGGTCAGAGAAAATAGCATTAACCATGTAGGCAAAATAAAGACATTTTTAGTTTAAGAGTTGACAGAGCCTGAGCGTGGTGGATCATGCCTGTAATCCCAGAACTCTGGGAGGCTGAGATGGGTGGATTATTTGAGGTCAGGAGTTTGAGATCAGCCTGGCCAACATGGCGAAACCCTATCACTATTAAAAATACAAAAATTAGCAGGGTGTGCTGGTGGCCACTTATAATCCCAGCTATTTGGGAGGCTGAGGCAGGAGAATCGCTTGAACGAGGGGTTGGGGGGTGCTGAGGTTGTAATAACCTGAGATCGTGCCACTTCACTTCAGCCTGGGCAAAACAGTGAAACTCAGTCTCAAAAAAAAAAAAAAAAAAAGCTGTCAGAATTTGACACCAACAAAAAAGCAAGATAAAGTGCTAAAGTAACTTTTTCAGCCTAAAGGAAAGTAATATCTGACACTATAATATTCATGTAAGTGAATGAAGAGAAAGCAAACTGATAATTTGTGTGTAAGTACCGCAGACTGCTCTCTTCTCATTTAAAAAATATTTAAGAGGTAATTGTTTAAAACAAAATAACAGCAATGTATTTGGAATGTATAATAAGTGTAATAGACTAGAAAACAACTGAAACAGAAAGGAAGATTATTGGAAATTGAGGCTTATTATTTTAAAATTCTTTTATATGAAGTGATAAATTCGCAAATAGTACACTGTAGAATATTAACACTGAATATTATAATCCCCAGATGTGCAGCTGAAAGTCAAACAAATAAAACTGAAAAAGTCAGGGGCCTTTTAGAGGGTGAAAGGTGGGAGGAGGAAGATGATCAGGAAAAACAGCTAATGGGTACTAGGCTTAATACCTGGGTGGTGAAATAATCTGTACAACAAACCCCTATGACACAAGTATACTTGTGTAACATACCTGCACTTGTATCCCTTAAAATGAAAGTTGAAAAAAATCAATGTCAAGAAAAACAAAGTACTTAATTAACCCCCTAAAAATTCAGAAGAAGGATAAAATAAGAACAGACGGGACAGAAATATTAAATTTAAAATTTAAAATCACATAATGGTAGACATAAAAGCATATGAATAATTATATGAAAATTCAATGAAAGTCTAATTAAAAGACAGAGATTCTCAGATTAAATAAAAAAGGGAGACCCAACTATATACTGTTCACAAGAGGTGCCCTTTATTCTATTAGTAAATAGTTTAAAGGAAAGCAATGGAAATAGAAAAAGCAGGTATACTTATGTGCCTATCAAACATAGTAGACTTCTAGAGGAAAAATGTACTATCATAGATAAGAAGGCATTTTGTAATGATAAAGGTCAATTCATGAAGAAGACATACGCTTCACACTAAGTAATTAACAGAAAATGTGGACTAAAACTCAGTAAGGATTTAGCCATTCAAATACAACTAAGAACCTAGTTGATATTTATGGAATACTATGTACAACCAATATGAACATACATTTTATAAGAGCACAAAGAATATTCACAATGGCAGACCATATTTTGAACCATAATACGAGTCTCACTGAATTTCAAAAGTTTGACATCATACAGTATGTATTACAAGATAGAATTAAATTATTAGAAATAAAAAAGAAGTATAAAAATACCAAAACATTTGGAAATCAAGCAGCACGCTCATAAATAACTAATGTTTAAAACAAGAGCTAAATAAATTTAGAAAACACTTAGAACTGAATCACAATTAAAACACAGCATATAAAAATATGTAGGGTACCACTTTCATAGCGTTTAGAGAAAAACTTAGCATCATTTGCTTATATTAAGAGAGAAGAAAGGCGTAATAATCAATTATACAAATGTCTATCATAAAAAACCCATAAACATGACCTAATTAACTCAAAACAAACAAAAGCAAATAATAATGATTAGAGGGGAAATTAAAGAAACAGAAACAGTCAAACATAGAGGAAAAGCAATGAAACTAATTATTAGTGGTATGGAAATATTACCTCCTTCTTCAAAATATAAAATAGATTAATGTAAAATAAACTTAAATTACCCATAACTCTATTGACCAAGGGTAAAAAAGATTTTAGAAAAACACAGGTATCAGAAAAGAAGAGGTGGCATCAATACATGTGATATAATTATAAACAACTTGATGCCAATAAATTTGACAGCTCATATAAAACGACTCATTCTTTGAAACACACAAGTTAATAGACATACACAAGAAGAAACAGATAATTAAAATAACTCCGTATTTGCTAAATCTATTGTATTTTTGTAATTAACAACCTTCCCACAAAGAAATCTTCAGGTGCAGATGGCTTCACTGTTGAATTCTAGAAAACATTAATGGAAGAAATACTATCAATCTTAAAGTGTTTCGGAAAATACTGGAGGAGGGAACTCTTTCTAATTCATTTTATAAGGTCTACATAACCTTGATAAGAAAACTAGACAAGGGCATAACAAGAAAATAAAAGCCCAAACTAGTATCCTCTGACACAAATAACAAAATATTTGCAATTATATATGAGAAGGAAAGAAGAAAATATATGATGATCAAGTTGTATTTATCCCTAAATGAAAGGCTGGTTTGACATTTGAGAATCAATCAATACAATTCAACATATTAACAAAATTAAAAAGGAAATAATATGATTACGTCAATAAATGCAGGAAAAGCATTGACAAAATTTTACCTACATTCATGATAAAATTTCCCAACAAACTAGGGGAAAACAAGAGAACTTCCTTAGCTAGATAAGGGCCTTTGTGAAAATCCTACTACTAATATCATACTTAATATTGAAAGACAAAGCATTTCTTTCTAACATCAGGACTAAGGTAAGATGGGCTGCCCTGACCAGTGCAACTTAGCTTGTTCTTCATGTCCTATCCAGTGCAATGATACAAGGAAAGTAAAGAAAATAAACATTGAAAGTATAAAGGTAAAAAAGAAGACATAAAATGTTCTTTTCTCTGCATATAGAAATCTTAAAAAATTCCAAAGTAATTACTAGAGCTAACAAGTGAATTAATGAACACCACAGATTACAATGATGATATATCAATGTTATTTATATACACAATGAACAACTGGCAAATCAAATCAAATTGGCATTTACAACAGCATAAGAAATTATAAACCATGTAGCATTGCTTTTAATTAAAATGTACAAGGCAGTATATAAAAAATTGCAAGACTGGAGAAATTTTATAAAGAGTTAAAATGTTGAAGAGATATTCCATGTTAATGAATTGGCAGACATAATATTATTAATGTGTCAGTGCAGTTCCTAACAAAATCCCAACAAAAATTTCTATAGAAATTAAAAATCCTTCCTTTCCTTACTTTTATCATATTCTTTCCTCCAGGATAAGGATCTTGTAGTCAGAGCTGGGTGAAGATAAATACATATTTTGATGCATATTTGTCAGACACTTTTAAAACACTACTGCTATATTCAAAAATTTGGGAAACAAACTAAATTGCTCATGTATTTTCTCACTTCACCCTAACAAGACCCTTATGACACAGGTATTGTAATTCTTTCCATGTTGCAGGTGACAAAACTAAGGCTTGCACAAGCTATGTTACTTGCTCAAAGTTGCATAGCACAGAAATAGAGAAGTCTGGATTCAAACTCAGTTGTATCCAAAGCCAAAGTGTTGGCAGGAATTATTTCCCACATATTGCTAGTAGGGCAAATGGCCCATAGGCTTTCCACAACATCATGGAATTGTTATTACTAAGTCAACATTTCTTTTTTCATCAAGTCCAAGGAAATTTAGTTATAATAGAAGCATTTACCACCATTACATTTTCATCATAACTAACGCAAGCTAATATTCTGTATAAAATTACTACCATGAATTAACTTTATGTCTGGAGAAAATGGGATTGTATGTA
Source organism: Alouatta palliata (assembly GCA_004027835.1). Classification (NCBI taxonomy): domain Eukaryota; kingdom Metazoa; phylum Chordata; class Mammalia; order Primates; family Atelidae; genus Alouatta; species Alouatta palliata. The sequence continues at coordinate 43,879 of PVKV010013480.1, forward strand.
ATTACTGATTTCCACTCACAATAAAATAAGCAAATTATCTTTCCCAACATAAATGCACCATAAATTGTTTTGAGGCATAATGAAGAAATGAATTTCTGAAAGAAATATGAGCCAAATATGCCAAATTATTGTAAATGATAGCCCTTTAAAATTAGAGCATGTAATTGCAATTGGAAAACGTTATCCTCTTAATGGTTACATTTTTATTTGGGTAGACCAATAATCCTCTTTGCTGATGTTCCATTTCTGGGATATTGACAGTTTTTACACATTTTCACATCAAAATGCCGTCAAATTTATATATAGAATAATTTACTGTTTCCAATGAGATTTGTCATAATGGAGTGTCATCCATGAGTGTAACATAATGACATTTTAATTGAGAGAAGATGCTTTGGCTTATAAAAAAAGAAAGCTATTTTTCTTTGGATATTTCTGAGTTTGTTGACAATTTCAGCTGAGTATACTTTCAATTCAAAAGATTGTTCTAACATATGGCCACATGCATTTAATCTTCATGAGGGAAAACAACCTTCATTATATGTCATTTTAAATCAAATAGAATAATCAGCCTAATTTCATTACAGTATTTTATAACAATTATCTATTGCATTTTACATATGAATGCAACATCTGTATCACAAAATGCCACAGATAATAAAGGTGTGATAATTTTTTTAAGATATCATATTATCTAATAGAAAGAATCTTCTGTGTTATATAGCCAATTCTAGCCAACCACTAACACCCAAATATTTTCAAATCAAACTTTTATTGAATTCAGAGTGTCTAATCAGTGAGTGAGTTGAGAGATTCAATGAATTAACTAACATGACCCCTTTTCTACATTGCACGCTCATTTAACAGAGAGACTGGCACGTTAATTTTTTTGTCATTTTACTAGTATTTCTCCAGCATTCATTTCTCCAATTGCGACTTCTCTAAAAAAAGTACATATATTCATATGCACATATATAGCAAGCACTATGTTAAACACTTTGAAACACTCAGTTAAGATGATTCCTCTAGGGATGTTGTTTTCAAAAAGTATACATATCAGAATATGTGATCATTCTTATAATAGTAAAAACATCATTCTAAGTGATTGTTCCTAATAATAGAAAAATGAATACATTTATGAGAATCAACTTCATTTTGTAAAGATAAAAGAGACAATGGAGAAATTATTTACATACTAACTTTTATTTTCTTTTAAATTTGGATTATCTGGATACTGATTGCAAGATGAAATTTCTCTTATGAATTATGATAATAATTGCTAAGAATTTCCTATATTTTCTGTCACAATAACCTTGTTCTTCGAGGCAAAGATACTAAATTTACTAATGAACTAAATTTTATTTTCCAAATCCCTATTTTACCTGGAATTCCCCCTTTCAAATCTCCACTATATAGACATTTCTAAGCTTGGAAAACTTGACTAATGAAGAATTTATTTTTACTTACTTATTTTCATCTTCAGCCTTCAAAGTCTCTGAAAACTGCAGTATCTAGAGGTAAGAAAAAATCATAAGAAATAACACTTAGCACTATTAGAATTTGGCAAAAACAAACTAAGCTTCATTTTACTTACCTATGTAACATGATCAGAAGGGTGTCTACCTTAGTGGAAAATATAGATGACTGGTTGACAGAACGTGTGTAAAACAAGTGGTATGCTAATGGCTACTTCTCCAGGAAGGTCTGTGAGGCCAGGACTCATAACTCAGATACAGTTTTGTGGAAACAAAAGATAGTTAAGTGCAGACTGGGCATGGTGGCTCATGTCTGTAATCTTAGCAATCTGGGAGGCTGAGGAGAGTGGATCACTTCAGCTCAGGAGTTCAAGACCAGCCTGGCCAACATGGTGAAATCTCATCTCTACTGAAAAAAAAAATAATAATAATAATAGTTAAGTGCAGAGCACAGGGTCAACAGCTAGCTCTACTGTGGCCTAGACTAGATTTCCTTCACAAAATTGTTTTTATAGGAATTTGTGTTATGAACTAGTTAGATTCATCAAATATGCAATGCTATATTTGATGAAAATCATATATAAAAATGACAAAACAATGTGTAATGACCATAACAACTAATTTTATGGTTTAAAAAAATAATTATTTCATAAGTATTATTTGAGCAACTCTGTGTGTGAGATACTGTGCTGGACGCCAAGGATACATTGACAAATAAGGCAGACACTCTTCTAGAATTTGTTGTTTTTGAAGCTTGGTTACCATCTTCCTTTCTTTTTGAAAGAGATTCCAAACAAATGAATAATGCTATATATTATAACATGAATTATTTCAACTAGAAAAAAATTCTTGCAACTTTGTGAACTAGATTTTTTAAATGGGCTTCTAAATACACTATACATATGAATAGCACACCTTACAGCTCATTGTGAACCATGTCCAGTAGTGTTTTGAAATAGATTTCACGATGGGACCTCTCTTCAGGAGGCATCTTTGGCTTTGTCTTGATCAAAAACTGGATAAAATATGAAAGCCACATGCAGGTTGAATTTAAATAAAAAACCGGGGCCAACATCCAAAATAATCTCAGCAAGCTGTTATGAAGAACAAAAATCAGCAGGAATAAATTTAACAGCTGAATGTTGTCTTGCTCTTATGTGTAATATCCCTCTTTATCGCTGTACAGGACCATCACGTGGAATGGCTACCTGACAACATTGCTTTGCATGAAGTCTAGAACTCTCACTAGCCTCACATTTGCCTCTAGTGGGGCTACAAACCAAGCTAGAACATTCAGTGAACATCAGTGCCTATCATCTTGCTTGCTCTGCAATTTACTCACAGTTTCATGGTATAAAAGAAGGTAGTTGTCCTGATTCTAAATCCTGGATCCACTATTTACTACCTAGTCTAACTATTCAACAGTTAAAAAGTAAAATAAAATCATATCATTTGCAGCACCATAGATGGATCTGGAGGTCAATATCTTAATGAAATAAGCCAGGAACAGAAAGACAAATATTGCACACTCTCACTCATGATGTGGGAGCTAAAAAAAATTGAACACAAAGGTAGAGAGTGGAAAAATAGATAACATGACTGGGAAGGGTGAGTAGGGGGAGAGTAATGAAGGGAGGTGGGTTAAAGGGTACAAACCTACAGTAAGACAAATAAATTCAATGATCGTTGCAGAGTAGGATGACTATACATAACAAAAATGTATTGTACACAGGCGATGGACACCCTGAAGGCCCTGATTTGATCACTACATATTATACACATGTAACAAAGTTTCTCAGGTACCCCATAAATTTGCACAAAAAAGAACAATCTGTAGCCTTTTGTCAGAATTGAAGAAGATAATGACCTTAGTTCTGTTGGTATACATATGCACATGTTACCATTTATGGCGTATCTTCTATGCGCTAGAAAGAACTTGAGTATCCTAATTTCCATATAAGTAGAAACAGAATCAACAAGAAAATCAGTAAAAATTTCCAAGGTCCTACTGCTGGCAAAGCCATGAGTAGAATACAAATGTTGTATCCAAATCTATACTCAATTTAAAAATAAATGAAAATCTTTGTTCATTCTGATAAAGGTAAGTACAGAACTATCTTTTATTAATGCTGCTGAAAACTAACAGTTCTTCAAATACTTGTCTTATTACTGCCTGTTAATAACTGTTATAATTCTTTCTAAGGCAGCCATCTTAGCCCACTCTAAAGATTTTTATTTATATAACGATTGAAGTTGTCCATAATTCTGTGGATTTTCTAATGATGGAAGAAGTTCTGTATTACTGGCAGTTATCAAGGAGCACTTTCATAACTTATTTCACAAAGGGAAAAAAAAGGCTATTTCCTTTTAAAACATACCAGTGACTTTTTGATGGATAACATTGAAGAGTCATAAAGAAATATTCTCTATTTTGTTCCCTGCAAACTGACATTTCACTATTTTATGTGTTTCCCCCACAGCCTTACATGAGAAATTTCTGAAAATAGAGCAAATGGAGGCAAGATACTATCCCCTCACACACACGCTTAAAGGGAATTTGGGAAATGATAAAGCCCCCTTATGCCAAGACCTAACATTAATTCAGCACTAGCTGAATTCTGATAGAAAGAGTTATGGTAGAAAAAACAAGTTGCAGGAATTAATGCCACTTCCTGACAGGAGTAGTAGGAAAAGGAACAAATACTGGAATACTTACAGTGTGGCAGAGACAGCGTGCTAGGTATTGTATCCACGTTTTCCAGTTCAATTGTTCAAATGCTTTGGAGATGGGCATTACTGTCTTTATGCATATAAAGAAACCAAGACTTTGGAGAATTTAAGTAATATACTTCAGTTGAAGCTAAGAAACAGCAGGGCTAGAATTCAAACCTAAGTACAGTATATCTGACTTCAAAGCTCAAGATTGTTCTCTGATATCAGGCCTTATTCTTCCACTTGGCTTCAACACTTTGCCTAGAGACCTAGGATTTGTAATTTGTTGGTATCTGCTGTTCCATTTCAATTGTATTCTGTAACCTCAAATTTGACTGGGAGAACTCTTTGGATTTAGAAACAAGCTTGACCTTGTCACGTTCATTTTATCTGCACCCTTCTTACCCATTCATATGAGTTAGGAAAGAGACTGATATTTGGTTTAAATTGCTACCATTTAATTTCTTTGCAAGTGATTTTGTTCCGGTTAGCCTTACCTACGTTATCAGGGAAGTGCAGTCCTTTGCCATTGCTGTGTAAAACAAGGACAGCTCTGCAGAGTCTGTGGTGATGCTGATGACTAGGAAATTATTTTATAATGAGAAAACAAGCATTCACCATGATCAACATGAACAATATGCTGTTTGGCCTCAAGCAAAAGAAAAAGCCACTGGCATGTAATGTTGAGACAAACAGTCAAGGGAGGCCAAGGAAAGATGAATAACACACATGCATAAAACATCCAGGACAGAGGATGTCCAATATCACATCAGAATCTGGAAGGATTAAAATTTACTGTAAATCAATTTCTTTTCTAGTGTTTTTGGTGATTATAAAGAAACACAATTGACTTTCAGGTCAGGTTTACATATTTATATTTCATATCAACTAAAAATGTGCATATGTTACAATAATAGTTGCATTCTTGAATGGAATAAGTTTTTTACTCTAGAGAAACAAAGCTGTTTCTGAAGTCTATTTGTAATGCAATAGAATTCTAAAAGCAGAGGGAAAATATCTGCATTTTGATTATCTAACTGTAAGAGAAATGAAATGCACATGTGTAAAAAATGCAATAATTACAAATAGGTGTAAAAGGTAAGTTTTTTTTATATTATAAAATCAGAAATTTTATTTTCTGTAAAGGCCAATTTTAAAGAAATGTAGCAGCCTTTTCCCCTAGTTTTTAAGTAAATTTTAAGATTCCCGTTCATTTCATTTTGATATGTGGCATCATTTCACAAAAATATCTTGCCAACCATTTTTGTTGACATTATAATATGATGAATAAAAGCAGCAATACAAAAACGACAATGATTTAAATCTTTCTTAAACTTTCATCATCATAAAACATCAATTGTAGACATAAGGTTTAGTACACTGAATATGAAGGCATAGTGTACATATAACTGCCCTATTGCCTCAACTAGAATGTTGCACAAGGATAATGGAAACGGGTCAACCACCAAGCATATGTTAGCACTGTTCTAACCTGTTTACAAAATTCTCTTATTTAAATATCCGTAACACTTAGAAAATACAAATTTGTATAGAATGGATCTTCTCTTCTGTACATCATCTTCAAAGACGCTTATTCTTCCCTGTTTTGGGACATAGATTGTGCTGTAGTTTAAATGAACTACAAAAAAGGCAATCTCAACCTCCTACTCCATATGCTGGAGATAAGAACCCAAGACTAGGCTGGTGTATGGTATTTCATGCCTGTAATCCTGGCACTTTGGGAAGCCAAGCAAGGAGGACTGCTTGAAGCCAGGAGATTGAGACTAGACTGGGAAACAAAGCAAGACCACTACAAATAATTTTTAAAAATTAACTCCGAGTGGTGTCATGTGCCTATCTATAGTCACAGCTACTCAGGAGGCTGAGGCAGGAGGATCACTTGAGCCCAGGACTTTGAGGGGGCAGTGAGCTGTGATAGAACCACTGCACTCCAGTCTTGGTGACAGTAAAATATCCTGTCTCTTAAAATAACCCAAAAAACAAAAAAGAATCAGAGACTTTTGGCAAAAATCACACACTAGAATCGATTAATGTTAGGCAAAGAGATACTGACAAATCATTAGCTCCTAATAATCATGAAAGTCTAAGAAGGATTTTTCACACCTCAAGTCTTTCTATTAGCTAAATTACTGTTATTTTTTTTTTCACAAAAGATACTACAGCAGAGGGGAATTAAGATATTTCTCTCTCTTCATGTCACCCCATCTGCCTAAGCTCAGAACTAAAATTGTTTCTAGCTTCATCAAAAGGAAATTCTTATAAACAGGAATGACTGATTGCCAAAGCTACAAAAAGCAATGTGTCCTGGGAAAGGAGGGAAGAGGGGGTAGGGTGAGGAGATGAACAGAGTAAAAGTTCAGTTGTCAAATTATGAAAAATAAATTAATAGGTGACCATAGATAGTAAGGGTCATGTTACATTACCCTTAAAGGATTTCAGAATTTTTTAAAAGCACCCTTAAAAGATTTCAGAATTGAACAGAGTGCTGTAAAAGGTCACTAATGGTAAAGTTTATGGTATCTTACTGAGTGCAAGTCTTTAGTCTGGCTATTTCATATTTCATAAATATCAGTTTTTAAATTTAATTAATCCATACAACTATGCTCTATAATAGATGCTCTTATGAGCCCAAATTCACAGATAAGCAAAAGAAGATTCAGGATGGTTAAGTTAGCTATTGAATGTATTCTCTCCAGTAAGGGGCTGGATCAGTATTCACTAGCAGATACAGCTGTATTTAGATACATACCTCTTGAGCTTCATGCAAGAATAGAGAATTTCATAAGTTAGCTTTCAGAGGCAGTTTGGCAGAAGTGGCAGGCAGGGAGCAGTTGTAGGGGAGACGCTTAGCCTTGAGGTAGGATAATAGGGTCTGGAGGCAGGGAATTTAAGGCCAATTCACTCGGACTTCCCAGAACTGAATAAAAAGGAAAACCCCACCTCTCCACACTCAATCCACCATGCTCAAGTAACAAAAGGATAGAGGCTACTTCTTTCACACCCTCAACCTTATACATTTCCCAGATGAAAAATGGAAAGTATCTCTGCAATCAATCAAATTGGTCAGTGGCCGAGTCCTTATGGGCAACTTCCTAACTTCTCTTCAGCCTCTGATTGGTCACCTTTCTGGACCAATCAGACTGGTCATGGGCCACTCCTTCATTTACATAAGGTGTAACCAAGTAACCAATAACAGTATTTAAACTCCACAAAATTCTGTAAGCAGCACTCTTCAGCTGCTTGGTTGAGCCCACTTGTACTCTGTGGAGTTTACTTTCCTTTCAATAAATCTGTGCTTTCCTTGCCTCATTCTTTTGTTGCTTTGTGTGTTTTGTCCAATTATTTGTTCAAAATGCCAATAACCTGGACAACTCATAGCCAAGACCCTCCACCAGTAACAGCCTGGGAACAATATCCCTTGGATGCAACTGAGACAGATAAGGAGAACAGAACAGGGATCCCTCCTTGTTTGTCCTTGCAGACTCCTAATGGACTAGCTATACTCAGCCTGGAAGTAGCACCACCACAGACACTTCCTCTCACAAAATCAACCATTTAGGCCTGAAAGAAACAAAACACTCTAACCACAAACACCCTGGTTGCCAACTGTAAAGACTTTCAAGAGACCTTCCCCAGTGCTGAATAATAGCTTAGTTTGTCCTAAGTTGAACTTTGCTTCATTTTAAAGTAAAAGTCACCTTTCTGGGTGGAGACTTAAGATGCAATGAGACATGCCACGCTTGTAAATGCATGACGTGAGACTGTGTAGGCACAACCGCTGAACCATCCCAATAATGTCACCTGGAGGAGGCTCAAAGGAAAAGAAAAGCTCAAACTAACCTGATTTTGGGAAGCCAGCAGCAAGTTCCTTCCTGTTGTCGTCTTCCTTTCTGCTTGAGCTGAAAGCCACGATAAACTGCCTACTCAAGCACATTTCAGACTCTTTGTTTGTTTGTTTGTTTTTTTATATTTTAGATAGAGACTCATTCTTCCGTCCAGGCTGGAGTGCTACAGTGCGATCTCTGCTCACTGCAACCTGCGCCTCCTGGGGTCAAGCAATTCTAGTGCCTCAGCCTCCTGAGTAGCTGGGACTACAGGTGCCCACCACCACGCCCAGCTAATTTTTTGTATTTTTAGTAGAGACAGGGGCTTCACTATGTTGGCCAGGCTGGTCTTGAACTCCTGATCTCAGGTGATCCGCCCACTTTGGCCTCCCAAAATGCTGGTATTACAGAAGTAAACCAGTCTCTTGGTTTACTTCTATTTACTGAGGATCAAGATCCACCATTGGTAACACTATAAGAAGGAAACCGTGGACCTGAGCTGCTGATACAGAAATGGCTGAAAATCACTGGGGAATCTGAGTTTGTCTGCATGAAGTCATCATCCACACAGCTAAAGCCAAATATCTCTGTGTGTTGGCACAGAGGATACAACATTTGCTATCGTTTCCTTTATTCTACATAGGTGAAGGAACATGCATCTTAGGGCAGAGATTCTGCAAAGCTTTTCCAGCCTCAAGCATCCAAGACACATAATCTTACAGGAACAAACAGGAAATTAACATTAGATAACTTTTGCCAAAAACAAACTGAGGCAAAAACAAAGAGGATACTTAGGTGACTTTCCCAACCATGAATTAACCAACAGAGCTAACGCATGTTAGGAAGAGGGGTATTCATAGATGACCAGTGCTTAATAATATTGGAAGTCTTCTATGGTGATGCAAGATTCAGGTAACAGAATTAGTACAAAGAGCAAGAATTCAAACACACATTATGTCCCATCTCAGAGACAATACTCTTTGCTGTGCCTTTTTATGTGCAGCTAGACAAAAGAGCAGGAGCTACATTGCAAATGAATTGAAGTTATTACTATAAGCAACTGTTACAGAATATATTTTTTAAATATCTCTACTTTTTACTGTGAAAATTATTCTTTCCTCGAGTAAGCATTTTAACACTGATAGAATTAATAGGGGAGAAATCTAGCTCTTAGAATAATTTCTGCCAGAGCTTGTTGGTTGATAGTCTTCCCTTCAAGGTTGACCAGAACAAAACCTGATGAGAAAAATACTTTGATCTATGAATTTTACCATCTGAATGAATGAGCCGGAAAAATAAGAAGCTCAACATGAAAAAACATTCTACTCTTTTGTGAGGAAGCAATCTTGAAGGCTTTGAGTGAGGGATTTATTTATTTCTTTTTTTCTACAAGTGATTACTAGGTGACTTGCAAACAAGAAATGAAAATGTTTTTCTGAAGCAGCTATTAAAGTCTTCTGATGAAGCACTACTGATATTTGCAATATTTACTTAAGGTTTAGAAAGCACTTTTGTCTTCTGGGATTAAAGATGCTAAAGCATTTGGTGGGTTTATCATCATATTAACATTAATGACTGGTATTCAGTTGCTCATCAAAAATAAGATGGTGTCCAGTGTTCCCGTATTAATTTTGTTTCCACAACAATAAATTTTTAGCAGAAAATAAAGAACGCATTTTCTCCAAAAAAAAAAAAAAAGCCCTAGAACTACAAAAGAGATAGTTTATGAGTGACAGATTGTAGGATAAAACACCATAATCAGTGAAAATATATTATTTAAGGAAAGCAAATTACTTCAGTTTCTGGTGGCTGCTCTAATCACGTGAATAAAGTAACAGTATGCAAATACTTAGTCTAGAGTTTGACAAGGCTGTCACTTTCCCTTATCGGACACAGTGCTTTATCACAATGCAGTCAAAAGAAAGGAGGAAATGAGGTGGAAAATATTATTATAGGATTTTTAGGGTACTTTGATAGAAACTAGAGACAGCTGTTAAAAGTACAGTATTTAAGAACAAATGTGAGTAATAAACCGTAAAGTGAAATATGTAAGGGAGGGAAATATTTCTGGCAATACATATGCTCTATGTAAATTTTACTTATGTATAAGGGTACTAAAGTGTAGTCTGAGGCTACATAGAGACATTGATCAGGCAGTCAGCAGCACCACCTTGTTTATACATTAGTGCTTGTGTAGTACTTTCTGAAGAGTTGCAGAGTTGTCGTGTCATGACATAGTAACTATATAATTTATCTCCCTCCTTCCTTTCTATTTATTTCTCCTTCTCTCTCTCACTCTCCTTCTCTCTCCCTCTTTGCACTGGCTACCAGGGAGCAGAGAGTGTGATATACTGAGAAAATGGCTCAGCTCTGCTTTGCAACAAACTTAACACTTTCTTATTAGTGATATGTTTTTCTATTTTTTTCTATATCCTTGCATACCATTTACAGTGTTATACAAGTGATTTTATTCTGAACAATTTCAAGTACCTGTTAGAGAAGCAGATTGTGAATTCAAAGTAAACATAAAACAGATATCAGCATTTGTAATTAATTTTAAATAAAATTCAAAGAATACAGCAGGATGGTGATCTGATTCTTTTCCTTTTGCTTATTTTATTCTCTTTGCTGACTTTAACATAGAATGAGGTGTTGCCAACAATAAGAATGTGCTATGTTGTGTTCAAAATCATTGCTAACAATGTTTTTGGGCAAATACATGAGTAGCAACATGTTGTACTGATTGTCGTATTGATTATCATTGCACAGTTTTTTCTGTTAAAACTTTATTATTTTTCTGGCATTGTCGGGGGGAATATAATTTTTTTTATTTATTACAAAAATATGCTTATCATTTGTCTAGGTATTTGTCTCCCTAGACATTATTTTGAGGTTGGTATAAAATAAATATCTAATACTTCAAAGAAAGCCCATTGAATTGGAAAGATTTATTTTGATTTACAAAACACTCTGTTTTGATCTTTTTTATTTTAGATGATTGATAGTGGAGTTTTCTTCTATTTAATTGTTGTTTTACTTCTGAGTAGTTTTTTTAAAAAATATTTGTTGGTGGGGGTAGGAAAAGAAAAAATATTGCTAAAGGGTTTGCTAAATGTATGAGCTGGTAGGAGGAAATAAAAGCAAAGTACTTATGCTTAAGCAAGTAGAGATTATTTCTTTTTTTTTTTTTTTTGAGACGGAGTTTCGCTCTTGTTGCCCAGGCTGGAGTGCAATGGCGCGATATCGGCTCAACGCAACCTCCGCCTCCTGGGTTCAAACAATTCTCCTGCCTCAGCCTCCCGAGTAGCTGGGACTACAGGCACGTGCCACCACGCCCAGCTAATTTTTGTATTTTTAGTAGAGACGGGGTTTCACCATGTTGACCAGGATGGTCTCAATCTCTTGACCTCGTGATCCACCCACCTCGGCCTCCCAAAGTGCTGGGATTACAGGCGTGAGCCACCGCGCCCGGCGAGATGATTTCTTAAACCAAGTGAGACTACCTATAAAAACAAAGGTGTCATAGGAGTCACTGCAGTAGCTGTATACACTAAGAAAAGGAGGTTAGAAATAAAACCTTGCCTGCTTTTATCAAAGACAGAGCTGCTTGGCCAAGCAGCTAGCACATCTTTCTTCCCACAGAGAATGCTGAGGACAGGAAAACACAACATGTTCAGTTTGAACTCCGAATAAAACTTGGCCCAACAATCTTAAAACCCTAGTGGTCAAATTGAGAAGAAACTGGAATAAAATGTCATTTTAAATTCAGCAGCAAGCATCTATCTTTCAGGAGTCAGAGGCTTGAATGTTCCTCTGGGGTGGGCTGTCACTTCTTCCTGGAAAACAATTTGAGGTGCACAAATGTGAAGGCAGCCAGCACCCATGAGGGGAGCCCTTATCGCTCTCAACCTCAACTGTCTTCTATTACCCATTGCTACCAAGAAGATATTTGTGTGCATGTGACTTACATCAAAATCAGGAAAGCGTTCATTTAGTGTGTTTTTATTTTGTTTTTTGAATAAGCATATGTATATCTATTACCTTGTAAGGTAATTATGTAATTCATCTCCAAAAGCTAGATATATGCGAGGGTAAAATATGACTCTATTAACGAGAGCAGGGCAGCAAAAACAAACTGGAATTAACATGGGTATTTAATCACTCTAACTTTGTTATCTTGAATATGTTTTCATTTGTGATACAATCATTATCATCATTTTGAGTAGAAGGTTTAGATGAAGCAAATGTCAATATTCCAGAAACAGGATCTTTAACTATCAGAATCTAAGACGTGGGACTAGAAACTGAACTGGTTCAATATTTAGCCCAAGCCATCATCCCTAGGATTTGCTAGAGTCTCAAAACTTGTTCTTGTAAGGGTGAAAGCTTTCTCTAAACTACAGCTCTCAAAATTAATGTGCATATGCATGGACCCAGGGTGGGGAACAACACACACTGGGACCTGTCAGGGAGGTAGGGGGAGAGAGATCATCAAGATAAATAGCATCAGGGTCTTAATACCTAGGTGATGGGTTGATAGGTGCAGCAAACCACCTTGGCTCACGTAACGAACCTGTACGTCCTGCACATGTATCCCAAAACTTAAAACAAAATATAATTAAATTAAAAAGAAAAAAATTAATGTGTGTATAAATCACCTAGGCATTTTGTTAAAGTACAGCTTCTAATTCAGGGATCTTGTGGTAGGGCCTGAGATTCTGCAGTTTTGACAAGCTCCCAGGTTGTGTCAATGCTATAGAGTACAAACCCCACATTGAACAGCAATTCTCTAAATTATTTCAGTCGAGATACAAATCTTGTTTATCTCTAATGTTGCCATTAAGAGCTCATTTCATCACCCTACTTTACAAGATTATGCTAGATTCCCCCAGTGAAACCCCATGTTAGTATTCATTAAACTAGTTACAAAGCATTGGCTACTGATGATAAATAGGAATCTTAGGAAGGCTTCTGCTAGCCCCCTCTGGAGAAGAGCTCTTGAACTAACTTTTTAAATTAATTTACTTGTAATTGAAAACTAATAATTGTGTATATCTGGGGGTAAAACATGATGTTTCGACCTACGTGGAAAACAGTGTGGGAAATTTTAATCTAATTAACATATCCTTCACCTCATGCATGCTGACCATAGATAATAATAATGTATTCTATATGCCAAAATTGCTAAAAAAATAGAAAGATTTATAATACATGTGATGACTATGGGCTGTTTTGAATCTTCTTCCTAAAATTATTTTATATTTTTGCTTGTTCTCTGATCCTTTCCTCTTGATAGTAATAAGCTTACTCTTTGTATCAGAATTCCTCCTCTTTTGTTTGGAGAAGGTAAATTTCACGCACTATTTTCAATCTCAGTTCTGAGATTTCAAAATCAATGCTATCCTCTCCACTAGAAAAATACCTCAACAATATCAACCATTCCTCTTATGAAAAGAATCTTCTGACACTACCCTGCTTTCTTCAGCCCCATTTAGATAATTACTTTTGTCTTGGGAAGAGAAGAAGCACACAGGAAAATTGGAGGGGTAGGGATTGGTAAGAGAAAAAGACTACTCCTTAATGTGGATTAAGGGGCTGCTGATAGCTACCTCTTTGTTTAGAGACACATCACCTGCAGATAACCTTTATAACTCTCACAAAACCATGCATTTGAGACTCTGTCTTATGGTACTAATGCCTTTACCAACCCTTCTCTTATAGAATCTAACCTTAGAATATATACAAGTAGTCTTTTTATTTGAATACTTTTAAGCATAATCCTGAAAGTATATACATAACCTCTGTCTGTATATGAACTTTTAAGCAACGGAGCATTGGAGAAATGAATAAATGTTTATAGAGTTATCTTTGTATGCTGCCCTAACCCCCAGCCAGTAAACATATCTTGACACTTTTAATCAACAATATGGAAATGACACCTTTGACATATCCATATTGTTTTCAGGAAGGAGAAACACATACCTACACAAGCTCACATAAAACTCTCCACACTAAGTACATAGAGTCAATGCTAGGACACTTATTAACCTTCTTGTTCAGTAAATATTTATTTCATTGCACAGAAAAATAACAAAAATATTTTTATCCCAAATAAATCAAAATAAACAGTATTATGATAAAATGAGAGATAAAACAATCAAATTAAGGAATTTTAAAGAATTATCTGATGTACTGCCTTCATTCTAGCTCCAGTTTACTGCCAGAACTGAGATAGATTATTGATCTGGCCTGCTCCCCAAACATCTTTATCTAACTACAATCAAAATGCTTAAGATTCTCCCAAATACACCTTATTCTGCACACTTTAAAATTAAGTAATTCCTGTTTTTCTTAACTTAGGCACATTCATGGAATCTAGTGATGACTGAAAAATCTACTTTTCATTCACTGTGCTTTCTGGACATCCTTGCTTATCTATAAGAGCCATAACTAAGAGCTTATATACACTCTTAATATGTATCTACATTTTTAGTTGACCATTACAAAAGTCATTCTAATGAAAATGAAGAAAAGAACATATCAGTGCTTCCTTAAACGTGCTGTGGCTAAACACTATCACTTAAAAACCAGATGCAATGATCAGAATTTAGTCAGTCACGATGTAAGAATAAGCGAATGGAGCCTGGTGGCAGGACAAGATACCTGAGTAGAGGCCTCCACTGATTGTCCTTCCTGTAGGAATATCAAATTGAACAACTAAAAAGCACCTGCATAAAAACCAAAACTCAAGTGAATCATCACAGTACCTTGTTCTAACTTCATATCACTGAAAGAGGCACTGAATACGGTCTTAAATTGCATATGCCACTACTTGTCCCTCCCCAAGCAGCAGCGACATGGCATGGAGAGAGAATCTTTGCACTTGGGAGAGGGAGAGCACGGTGACTATGGGACTTTGCATTTGAACTCAGTGCTGACCTGTCACAGTGGAAAGCAACACCAGACAGAAATCAGCCAGCGCCCATGCAGAGGGCATACAGACTGTCCCTAGCCAGAGGGGAATCACCCATGTCGGAACCTGAGTTCTGCTAGGCCTCACGACTGTGAGCTAAAGTGCTCTGGGGTTCTAAATAAACTTCAAAAATAGTCTAGGCCACAAGTAATGTAATTCCTGGGCAATTACAGTTGCTGTGCTGGGCTCAGAGCCAGTGAACTTTGGGACGCATGTGACAATAAGACACCAGCTGACGTAGCCAAGAGAGTGCTTGTGCCATGTCTTCCCTATCCCCAGGTAGTACAGCTTACAGCTCCAGAAGAGATTCCTTCCTACTGCATGGGAAGAGGAGAGGGAAGAGTAAAGAGAACTTTGTCTTGCAACTTAGATATCAGCTCAGACATGATAGAATAGTACACTGGGCAGAGTTGTATGATCCACATTCCAGGACCTTGGTTTAAGATGACATTTCTAGACACACTCATGGTCAAAAAGGAATCCATTGCCATGAAGGGAAGGACCCAGTCGTGGCAAGATTCAACAACTGCTGACTAAAGAGTCCTTGAGTCCTGAATAGTGAGCAGTGGTACCCACATAGTATTCACTATCGGCTTTAGTGAAGTTCAGAGACTTGCTGGCTTCAGGTGTGATCCGGAACATTCCCAACTATCGTGGCTATAAGGTAGGACTCCTGTTTGAAAAAAAAGAGAAAGGAATAAAGGGAACTCTGGCAGCTTAGGTACAAGTTTGGCCACAGTGGAGTAGAATACCAAGCAGGGTCTTGAAGTCACAAATTCTAGGACTTGGTTCTTAGATAGCATTTCTGGACACACTGTGGGCCAGAAGGGATCCCACTGGTCTAAACGGAGAGACTTAGACCTGGCAGAATTCACTGAAAGTTTAGTAAAGATCCTTTGAACCTTGAGTGAACATTGGTAGCAGTCAGGCAGTACTCACTGTGAGTCTGGGGCAGTGGTGGACATAGGGAGACACTCCTCTACTTGTGGAAAGGGTAGAGAAGAATGGGAAAAACTTTGCCTTGTGGTTTGGGTGTCAGCTCAGTTGTAGTAGAATAGAAGTTGTAGGTTGATTCCTAAGGTTTCCAACTCTACAGCCTGGCTCCCAGATGGCATCTCTGGAATCAACTAAAACTTGGAGAAACTCACTGCTCTGAAGGAAAGGCTGGTTTCACAACCTGCATAATGTCCTACAGCCTTGAGAAAATTCAGGCAGTAGCCAGGCGGTGGTTACCGGTCTTGGGTGAGACCCAGTGCTGTGCTGGCTTCAGATCTGATGTGGATTTCAGTGGTGGTGGTGAGAGGGGTGCTCGCTTCACCCCACCCCCAGCTCCAGGCAGCTCAGCACAGATAAGGGGACTTCAAAATTTGGGAGAAATTAAGGGACGAAAACAAGACTCTCTGCTTGGTAATCCAGAGTTCTTCAGGATCTTATCTATGACCAGTAAGGCAATATATCTACAAGTCTGCAGGAGCCACATTTTTACTTGGCTTGGGGTACCCCTCAGGCAAATACAACTGTAGTGACCAAAAACCTAATTTACAATACTCCAGTCCCTTCAAATATCTGGAAAGCCTTCTCAAAAAAGATAGGTACAAACAGGCCCCGCTTGCAAAGACTATAACAAATACCTAACTTTTCACTGTCCAAACACTGATGAACATCCACAAACATCAAGACCATCCAGGAAAACATGACCTCACCAACTGAATTAAATAGAGCACCAGTGACCAATCATGGAGAGACAGAGGTATGTGACCTTTCAGACAAAGAACTTAAAACAGCAGTTTTAATAAAACTCAACAAACTTCAAGATATCACAGAGAAGGAATTAAAAATCCTATTATATAAATTTAACAAAGAGATTGAAATACTTTTAAGAAATCAAGAAATTCTGGAGTTGAAAAATGCAATTGACATACTGAAGAATGCATTAGAGTCTCTTAACAAGAGAATTTACCAAGCCAAATAAAGAATTCATGAAGTTGAAGACAGGTTATTTGAAAATGCATAGTCAGAGGAAACAACAGGAAAAAGAATAAAAAAGAATTAACATGACTAGAACATCTAGAAAATAATCTCAAGAAGGCAAATCTAAGAGTCATTGGCCTTAAAGAGGTGGCAGAGAGAGACAATGATATAGAAAATTCACCAACAGCTATCAAAGAACTTCCCAAGCACAGAGAATGATATCAACACTCAAGTAAAAAAAGGTTATATAACTCCAAACAGATTCATGACCAAAACACGAAAAGCATTGGCAACAAAAGCCAAAATAGACAAATGGGACCTAATCAAACTCCACAGCTTCTGCACAGCAAAAGGAACAGTCATTAGAGTGAATCGGCAACCAACAGAATGGGAAAAAATTTTTGCAGTCTACCCATCTGACAAAGGGCTGATATCCAGAATCTACAAAGAACTGAAACAGATTTACAAGAAAAAAACA
>PVKV010013481.1:7467-61386 GCA_004027835.1 Alouatta palliata
AAAAAAAAAAAAAAAAAAAAAAAAAAAAAAAAAAAAAAAAAAAAAAAAAAAAAAAAAAAAAAAAAAAAAAAAAAAAAAAAAAAAAAAAAAAAAAAAAAAAAAAAAAAAAAAAAAAAAAAAAAAAAACCCCAAAAAAGGATAGAAAAATAAAGCCAGAAAAAGGTGAATTAGTACCAAAAAAAAATCCACTCAGATCCTGGACACTTTGTTAGAACTGAGAACACAGATCCAGAACTTGCTAGCAGTTAATGTAAGTGGGAAATATCCTTGTTCATATAATTCAAAGGGTTTTGAAGACCCAGAGAAGCACAGATACATAACTCTGAGATCTCACAGTTCTCTGATTGTTCTAATAAGGAGGACATAGTATGAACAAATTATGCCTTAGGCTTCACTGAGGTTATATCAATGTCCAAACATTTTATTCAGCAAAGCAATCACAACAGAACACAGGAAAATGATGGAGGTGCAGACTTAGTTTCTCAGTAGTGCAGAGCGTGAGAGCTCACCAGGACAGAAGATCCCTGGACCAGAGGCCAGCAGTGCCCATGTGCTTTGGTCAGGGGAGAAGGATGACCATGCCACATGAGGCTGAGGACCCAGCAGCTGGAACAAAGACGTGATCCCGGTTTTTTGATACCTTACTTCTGACTTTGCCTTTGGGCCTCCACGGAGCTCCTGTGCAGATGGAGAGGCCAGGGCCTTTGCTCAATGACCAAGTCTACACACATTCAGAAAAACAGCCTGAAACTCTATAGACTGCGTCCCCTTTATTCTCTGCAGGATTAATGCCCCTCATTGAATTCCCGTCTCAAAGCTTGGCATGGTTAATTGGTGGAATTAAAACTGTATAGTTAAGTATATTAAAATATGAAAGGGAATCTTTAAAAATAGAGAAATAAAATGTATAGCTCTCCAGCCAGATACTAAAAAACAATAACAGAAAATTGAGCATAATACATAGCATATAATAAAATGACTGAAACACATCTAAATATATTGGTAAAATAATAAACATAAACAATCAAAAGATGTTTGTTATAAGGCATAAAATTAATATTATGTACCACTTTAATACTTAGAATCCAGAGGATCTTAAATAGCCTAGCTATAACCCCCTTCCCACCCTGCTCTAGCAACAGGCCTGCTACACAACCTTCATTTTCACAGGTGGCAGAGCCGGGAAGCAAGGGTCACTCCACCCTCTTGTGACTACAAACCCTGCCTCCCTCACTTCCTCAGCCCCGGCTTGTTCACTCTGGTCCCAAGTGCAGCCTTCATGTGGCCCCATATCATGTGGGTCCATCCTCACCTGGACTGTGTGTGCCCGTGACGAATAAGCTGGCGTGAACTTATCTGTCCAGTGTTGGGTGTCATGTGTCTAGTGATTTCCATAACCCTAGTGTGGGAATCTCTCATCCACACATGGGATGAAGAGATTAACACGTGCCAATAAAAAGACACAGATGTTCCTACTGAAATATTTTATAACAAAATTTGTTGAGAGTAAACATGTACGTAGTATAGGGAAATAGAAATATTAATGCAAAAGGAAGGAAAATATATAGTGGGCATAGCAGACATTTTCTTTTTTTCCTTCTTCTTTTTGAGACAGAGTCTTGCTCTTGTTGCCCAGGCTGGAGTGCGGTGGCACGATCTCGGCTCACTGCAACCTCTGCCCCCCAGGTTCAAGCAATTGTCCTGCCTCAGCCTCCCGAGTAGCTGAGATTACAGCCGACTGCCACCATGCCTGGCTAATTTTTGTAATTTTAGTAGAGATGGGGTTTTGCCATGTTGGCCAGGCTAGTCTCGAACTCCTGACCTCAGGTGATCTGCCCACCTCGGCCTCCCAAACTGCTGGGATTACAGGCGTGAGCCACCATGCCTAGCCTCAGACATTTTCTAACCAGAAGAAAGCCACCGTGGTATTGTTGCCATCCAGAAAAAGAAACCAAACAGCAAAATGTATCATTAGGAACAAATAAATTCAGTATATGAGGGTCAAGTATACAACTCCATAGAAATATACAACAATTTTAAGCTTGTCTAAACCTAGTAACATAATATCAACTATGCAGTCAGAACTTCAAGAAGAAATTGGTAAGTAAAGTGATCACATATTTGTCAAGTGTGTCAATATTTAACTGCAACAAATAATTAAGAAAGTACATATTCTCATTCACTCACGGAACATTTATAAAAATGGGCTGTGTGCCATAAATACAAGAAAATTTTCAATAAAGATATGCAGACATTGTTATCCAATTATTCTTCAATCGTAAGGCAATGCAATTAGAAATCAAAACAAAACATAACAAAAAAATTGTATGTTAATATTATTAAAATCCTTATAGGTCATTAGTGAAATAATTTTTATTTGTAATGGTAAGAAAACATTTGTATTAGTAATATATTGTTGCATGACAGGTCGCCCCCCTACTTAGTGATTTCAAAAACAATAATCTTTTATTGTCTCTCATTTGTGAGTGGGTCATGTACTTAGGAGCAGCTCAAATATATGTTTCTGGTTTCGGAGCTCTCAGGAGGCTTCAGGCGGATATCTGGGGTGGCAGCCATGTAAAACTTGAACTGGAGAACCTTCTTCCAAGGCACGTTTCTGGGAAGTGAGTGCTGATAAGTCCATTCCTTCCCACCTGGCTTCCTGCCCCAGGGCTGCTTGAGTGTCCTGTCAGGGTGGTGGCTGACTTCTTCCGGAAATGGAGAGATCTGAGAGCCAGGGACAGCCAGGAAGAAGCCATGTCTGGCAAACTACAGGTCTGCTAGACAGCCTACAGTGTGGCAAAATACAGTTGCCTGTTTCCTAGAAAACTTTCTAGCAGCTGAAGTAATTACAGAAGAGAAAAAACTTTAATGGTCCTACATGAATTAAATGAATTACACCAACCTTTGAAAATTAACTTCAACAAAGTGCCAAAGAGGTGTTGCTAATAAATTCTATTCAAGGTACAGATACTTCTAGTCTTATGTCATCTGTACTAGAGAACAGAAAAAGAATCAGAAATAAATAAATAAAAATATGTGGGAACAAAGCATTATAGTCCAAGATCATTGATGGAGAAGGATGCAAATATCCTGAATTAAAAAAAATAAACTATATACTTTACAATTCTCACTAAAAGCAGAATACCTAAAATTAAATCTAACATAGATATGCAAAACTTTTGTGCAGAAGTAAATGTACCATTGTCTTTCAAGACAGAAAATAAACTAAAAAAGAATGAGTAGATAGACAAAGCTTTTCTATCAGAGGTCTAAATATTATGAAGGTATTTAATAATTAAATCAAATTCAATTAAAATATAAATGCCAACAGGGTATTTCATTGAAAAACGTTAAATATAAAATTTATATGAAAGTGTATAGGGCCAAGAATAAAACAAAACAACTTTGGAAAAGAACTGCGCAGTAAAGTGCTAACTCAGCAGTCCTGGGCTGCCCAAACCCTGCATATTCCAAAGGGCTTCAAGATGCTCCCTGACAGGCTCCTGGAGATAACCTCTGAGCCTTTGTAATATTCTGTGTGCTATGAGTGCCTTTGTAAACCTGAAGCTTTGGGTCACACCAGATGCTATCAATGTGCTTTATGGTGAATACCTGTTTATGCATGCCTGGGCTTTGGGTCAGACTGTGTCACTTTGACCTCTGGGGGTGGCGGACAGCTGGCTGCAGACTGAGTGGTTACGGTCAGTCATGTGGAGCACAACTGGAAGCCCACGCCTCCCTCATTGGTGCTGGACTCTGCTACGTGCACCTTTTTCCCTGGCTGCTTCTAATCTGTATCCTTTCACTGTAATAAACAGTAGCTGTGGATCTAACAGCTGTTCTGTGTCCTGTGAGTCCTTCTAGCAAATCATACACTAGAACCAAAGTGGATGGGCACTTACCAACTAAAACTATCAAACTCCACTAAGAATCTGTGGAGATTAAAGAGCATGGCAGTGCATAGACACAGCTCATACGCTAAAAGAGAATCAAACCTGAAGTGCAAAGAAATGCACTGCAGATCAGCAAGTAAGAGGTAAAACTACGGGATAAAATGATCCAGACACTGTTTGTTCGGGAAAAAAATATAGACTTCTATCAGACACCATTTCTAAAAATGTTTCAGAGAGATTAAAACCTAAAAGTGAACAGCAAAATTCAGCGTGTCTTTGGAAGAACAAGGATAATGTTCTTGTTCTCAGGATGGGAACAGATTTACTAAAGTGGCAATCACAAAAAAAAATAACTATTATAATAATTTGACATTAAAGTTAAACATACCTGTATACAAAAATACACCATAAGCCATCAAGGATTAGGTATCATGTATCTCTAACCATGTGCTATAGCTGACAAGGGCTTAGTATATTCAGATGATATACCTAGAATACGTATCAATCCAATTAATTAATCCAGCCAACAAATGCTTATTGAACGTCTGTGTGCCAGGCCCTGTTCCAGTCGCCAGGGTAATGGTAGGAAATGAAACTAATAAGAACCTTCCCTCAGAGGAGAGGTAGACACTGATAAATACATCATCACATATGTTGATAAACCTCAGATTTCAGAAAGTGCCAAGGAGAGAAATAAAGCAGGTGAGAGAATACAGGGTTTGGTGAGATGGGAGATGCTAGTTTAGACTGGCTGTTCAGGGAGGACCAACATAAAAAGAATAATTTTGAACCTAATGGGCTATACAAAAATCAGTATAGAAAAGAAAAATGACCCAATAGAAAAAGGCAATTTTTGATAGGGACGGTGGTTCACTCCTGTAATCCCAGCACTTTGGGAGGCTGAGGTGGGTGGATCACTTAAGGTCAGCAGTTCAAGATTAGCCACTGGCCAGTAGCTCAGATGAAGCAGGTATGAGGGGGTAAGAGCAGTGGTCCATCTGTCACTGAAGAAGCCCAGTCACCTGGGCAGAACATCTTGAACCTAGGATAAGTTCATCCATGGTAGACCAACTCTGTGATGGAGTTATGAGATGGAGAAGAGGGTCTGGCACCACGCAACAGGATTTCCCTCAATGCCCAGCACTCTGAGGAGCACATCAGCATCAGGCATGTCTGCCAGAAGCCAGTGGCTGTGGATGGGGGGTAGAGCTTCAATCCCTTTCAATCCTCTTGACTGGCAAGAGAACAGCAGAGCCTATTAGAGAAAAATTATGATTCCAAGTGAGAAATTATGCCACATCTTTCAGAATGAGACCATTGAGTTGAGGTCCACTTAGCAAAGAAAGTGGCTTCGGGTGGCTGTTGACTGTTTAATCACACCCTGCTGTTCACTCTCCTCACCATTGCATGCAAAGTACAGCATGTCCCACAAGCAAGGAACACTGCCTTGCCCCACAGTGGCTGGGTGGGGTTGATGAAATGAGCAGTGAAATAGCAGTGTGCCCAGTCCAAGATTACCTCTAGCAGGAGCATGGCATTTCCCAAGAAAGAGCATCTCCTTTAGCCTAGACCCTGGAGCAAAGGCAAGCCATGGATCAGACCAACAGACAACATGCGGCCCTCATATAACCCAAGTGGAATGTAGCTGTTGGTTTAAGCCACTGAGAGTTTGAGGTTGTTCCCACAGGAAAGCAAACTAGCATAACACCAAATTGCTGCATAAGTGGGTGGTTAATTAATAGCTCTCTTTCCCAAATAGAGCTTCCCCGAAAGTCCAAGAAGGTATGGAACATGCAGGGAGAGGGCAAGCAGCCACAGAGAGAAGGAAAGGAGGTGCAAATGGCCTGGATGCAAGATGGCCTAGCCCAGGAGGAACTGGATGCTCTTAAGGGATATTGTACACAGGTCGTATGAATCGGGAAGTGTACCCCGGATTCACACAGATATATAGGACAAGGCCAGACTATTCTCTAGCCCCAACACATCTCTCATCTGGAGAGTACTAATAAATTCTGCCAATTCTTACTACCCAATTCTTGTTTTAATCAGTTGCCAAACACAATTTAGAATATTGCCGTGGATTTTTATACTGGTGATATTTTCCTAAGGTGGCTTGTCAATTGTCTCAGCCCCAATGGTTGAATAGGGGTGTCCTTTCTGTACTTTATATTTTTGTTTGTTGAAGATCAGTTGGCTGTATTTGGCTCTATTTCTGGATTGGCTATTCTGTTCCAATGGTCTATATGCCTGTTTATATACCAGTACCATGCTGTTTTGGTGACTGTAGCCCTACAGTATAGTGTGAAATCAGTTGAAACCTCCAGATTTGTTCTTTTTGCTTAGTCTTGATTTGGCTATGAGGGCTCTTTTTGGTTCTATATAAATTTTAGGATTGCTTTTCCTAGTTCTGTGTAGAATGATGGTGTGTTTTGATGGAAACTGTGTTGAAATTGTAGACTGAGTTTGGCAATATGGTCATTTTCACAATATTGATTCTACCCATCCACGAGCATGGGATGTGTTTTCATCTGTTTGTGTCATCTATGATTTCTTTCAGTGTTTTGTAGTTCTCCTTGTAGAGGTCTTTTACTTTCTTGGATAGGTATATTCCTAAGGTTTTTGGGGGGTTTACTTTTTTATTTTATTTTATTTTTTGCAGCTATTGTAAAAGGCATTGAGTTTGTGATTTGATTCTCAGCTTGGTTGCTGTTGGTGTATAGTAGAGCTATTGATTTGTGTACAATAATTTTGTATTCTAAAACTTTCCTCAGTTCATTTCTCAGTTCTAGGAGTTTTTGGAGAAGTCTTTAGGGTTTTTTAGGTATACAATCGTATCATCAGCAAACAGAAACAGTTTGCCTTCCTCTCTTTAGCAATTTGGATGTCCTTTAGTTCCTTCTCTTGTCTGATTACTTTGGCCAGGACTTTCAGTATTATGGTGAGTAGAAGTGGTGAAAGTGGTCATCCTTTGTCTTATTCCAGTTCTCATGGGGAATACTTTCAGCTTGTCACCCTTCAGTATCATGTTGATGGGTCTCTCATAGATGGCTTTGTTACCTTATGTCTCTTCTATGCTGATTTTGCTGAGGGTTTTAATCATTAAGGGAAGCTGGATTTTGTCAAATGCTTTTTCTGCATCTATCAAGATAATCGTGCGATTTTTGTTTGTAATTCTGTTTATGTGGTCTATCACATTTACTGACCTGCACAGCTTTAGTGGCTCTTTCTTCACACTCGAGAATATTCTAGTTTTCTATCTCCTTGTATCTGGGTAGGTTATTTAACCATGATGACAGTCTATTTCATTATTATATTTTGTTTTAAAAATATATTTTTTAAATTTTGAAATATTTGACAAAAATTGAATATTTTCAGTGTGCAACATGATGGTTTGACATGTGTATGTATTGTGTAATGATTACCAAAGTCAATAAACACATTCATCATTACCCATGCTGTATATGAGATCTCTAGAATTAATTCCTCTTATAACTGAAAGCTTGAGTCCTTTGTCCAGCCTCTCACCCAGTTTCCCTTCTCCCCTACTCCTGGCAATCACCGTTTCACTCTCTGCATCTATGAGTTTGACATTTTTATTTGTTTATTTATTTTTGAGACAGAGTTTCGCTCTTGTTGCCCAGGCTGGAGTGCAATGACATGATCTGAGCTTATTGCAACCCCTGCGTCCTGGGTTCAAGTGATTCTCCTGCCTTAGCCTCCCGAGTAGCTGGGATTACAGCCATTCACTACCATACTCGGCTAATTTCGTATTTTTCGTAGAGACGGGGTTTCACCATTGTTGGTCAGGCTGGTCTCGAACTCTAGATCTCAGAAGGTCCACCTGCCTCGGCCTCCCAAAGTGCTGGGATTACAGGTGTGAGCCACTGTGCCTGGCTGAGTTTGACTCTTTTAGATTCCACACATAAGTGAGATCATGCAGCATTTGTCTGTCTGTGTCTTCCTATGCTTATTTTATGTAACAGTGTCCTCCAGGTTCATCTGTGTTGGTGCAAGTGGCAGGATTTTCTTCTTTTTTATGGCTGAAAAATATTCCACTGTATACTTTAAATTCTTCCTATCTTTCAGGACCGGATCCAAAGCCATGTCTTCCACAAGGCCTGCTTTGATCTTGCAGTTCAGGAAAAGTTCTCTCCACTGTGAGGTTAGTTAGGTTGATTTCCTGCTGGCCAAAGGGTCTTTTACAATAGGGATTTGTGCATGAGACAGATAAGGCTTCTCGTGCAGCTTGTAAGCTGGTATCACAGAGTGTTTTCTGTAGTTATTATTCTATAACTATTTATATTTTACAAGTCCTATGAAATATCACTCTTAAAGAAAAATTCTCTCAGCCTTGTTCCTAAATTCCGTTTGATCACAAAGACACTATTGCTTTCTAGGTCTATAACATGAAACTGAACCTAAATAGCATACTTTTTTTTTTTTTAAGACATCTTCAAGGTTTTTCTTCAACTATTTTTGCACAAGTAAAAATGAATAGCAAAAATAAGTGGAAAAAAAATAAGAAAGGAAGTGAAGTGGCTTGACTTCTTCCTAAATTTGTAGGAAGTATATTTTCCCATGGGAAGAAAAAAACACACTGATGATTGGAAACACTTTGCTTTTTGTTTAGCCATGACTTAACTATTTCCCACAAAATTAATCCACTGTTACCAGAATAGGGAAGCCTCTGTATACATGGAGAGAAATGGAACCTAAATATTCCTGGAAGACTCGAAAAGTCACTTACACATTCCACAAGCTGCCTCGTATCAAAAATCAAAGAATTTGTTCAAACATTTCCATACTTCACCAGATTGAGTTTGCAAATACAAACATTTTGGAATTGTGGCAAAGGGAGTGAGTGTCCTGGCAGAGGTGAGCCCAGACGTGTGGGTTAGGATTCAGATGAGAATTTGACTCTAGATGTTATCACCATGGGGGACACAACCTTACAGTAAGAAAGGACCTCATGAGTCACCCCAGAGACTATCCTAAAATTTCAAGATTTTCTCCAGAATGTACCTAGTAACGAAGTCTATTCTTGGAGGCAACTTGCCTCATTCTGAAAACATTTTTGTTGTTACATGTTTGTTTCTTATAACTTGTTTTCATCATCCTGTTTGGGACTCCTAGCTTTGACATTTGGTGATATTCAGAACACAGGGATTGTTTATTTATAGGCTATGCCTTTACGTAGTAGAAGACCTTTATTATTTATGACTCCTTGGATAAATATTATAGGTTTCTACACATAAGACATTTTTCATATTTCCTGCCATCTGTGTTATACCCTCTTTGTCAATATCATCCTTAAAATGAGCTGCCCTGCTCCCACCAAAATGACTCACCTAACAATCCTTATGTGAGATTCCTGAATGAGATCACATCTCAACTTCATTTTCCTCTTTATAAAAGGAATTCATAATCTTTCCCAATTTTGTCAATTAACAGAACTAGTAAAACCTGTTTTAAAAGTATGTATATAAATAACTGCTACAAGCGTTTTTCAACAATGATGAACATGAGAAAAGCTATTCTGCTATTCTCTTGAGTGGAATATTTATTTCAAATTATTAAAATATTTCTAATTTTTCAAGTCCACTGACAATATATCATTACGTACATTTTGATGGAAAAATTTTCAATAGATATAAATGTATTTAGAATGTGAAAATGAATTCAGAATGGAATAATAATTCTAGTTATAGCAATATTCACAGAGAAAGCGCAACCATTGCCGCTGTTTAATCAGGTGGTAGATTTCAATTGTTCTCATTATTTTGGCAGCCTTGTCACAGGACTTCTTTAAGTGAGGTTTCATTTGTCTAAATCTCATTCCTTCCTCGCATGAGTCATTACCAAGCCAGGAATCCTTTGTACCTTGCAAGCGACTTTCTGTATTAGAGGCTATTACCCTTTTTCCTAATATATTTTATTTTTCTATAGCTCCTCATTCTTATCTGTCAACGTCATTTTACAAGTCTTGAAGCTGTCTTCTAGAGCAAAGCTGCAAATCTGTTTCCCCTTGAGCTTCTGATAAATGTGCTAAACAATATATGCTGATGACCCAACATTCAGAATTACCTTTCGACTTGACATAGACCTGGTAGTCAATACTCTTTAGAGATGTAGTTAGGAATCTGTAAACCCAGGAAATTACTTTGGTTGATCTCTAAACCCAGGTAAATTCTCTTTTACCCAGGAAATTAACGTATCTATCAAGATACAGACACTGTCAAGTACTTGGCTGAAGTAGAGATATATAACACACTCTGGTCTAAAGGGCGATAGCAGTTTTTTCCTATTAGAACGAATTACTCCTGGTAAACCTGGAGCTGTAAAGCTGATATGCAGGAATCATTCAACAATGTGTAGCCATTAATATTACTGTTATCAGTTTGTATTAATCAATGCACTACTCTCTAAATGCTCCCACATTTATTGTTTAAAAAGCAGATAAGGGGTTGGGTTAAGATAATAAGTCTATTTTCTGAAACGAGGAAACTAGTTAAAGTTAAGTTTAGTTTGGTCATCTGATACCACAAAAAGATCTAACACCAAGAAGACACTGGGTCATATGCAGAGATTTATTCTGAATATTTCCTAACTAAAAACACCTCATCGGGCACATCTCGTGACCTTGGAGTTGTCCTAGGTACAAGGGTGGGGTGGCAGAGAAAAGCTTAATGTAGACTCTTTACCCTCAAACGACTCATTCCAGTGAATAGACACTAGTTACCTATGCAGGTAAAGTTTTCTTCATTCTTGTATCTCAACGTCTGACACAGAGCCTGGCTTGGTAACGGGAGCTCACATGTGCGTAATGAGGGTAAGGAGCGCTCAGAAGACAGCGTGGTGATGCAGAACCAGGAGGCATGTGGTGCATCCCAATTCCCCTAGCGCTTCAAAGTCCTCATACAGCAGAAACAGGGCCCTGGTGTGAGGCACAAGCTGGGGACACAATTCCTTTCGAAAGAGAAGCGACTGAATGCTCAGAGGTTCAGTGATTTGTGAAAGGTCACCAGGAAGAATGCAGCAGAGATGAAATGAACACTCAGATCTGTAGACCATAAGTCATTTGCAGGGCCAGGTGTGGTGGTGGCTCATGCCAGTGCTTTGGGAGGCCAAAGCAGGAGGATCATTTGAGACCAGGAATCTGAGAGTGGCCTGGGCAACATAGCGAGACCTGTCTCTACAAAAAAATATAATAATAGAAAAATTCACCAGGCATTGTGCTAGGTGCCAAAAGTCCTAGCCACTCAGGAAGCTCCTGCTTGAGCCCAGGAGTTTGAGGCTGAACTGAGCTATGATCATGTCACTGCACTCCAGCCTGGGTGACAGAGTGAATTCCTACCTGTAAAAAGAAGGAAAATATAGTCTTTTTTTCTTCTGAGACGAAGTTTCATTCTGTCGCCCAGGCTGGAGTACAATGGTGCAATCTCAGCTCACTGCAACCTCTGCCTACCAGGTTCAAGCAATTCTCCTGCCTCAGCCCTCCAAGTAGCTAAGATTACAGGTGCCTGGCTAATTTTTGTATTTTTAGCAGAGATGGGGTTTCACCATGTTAGCCAGGCTGGTCTCGAACCTCTAACCTCAAATGATCTGCCTGCCTTGGCCTCTCAAAGTGCTGGGATTACAGGAGTGAGCCACTGTGCCTAGGTGAAAAAAAAAAATAGTCTTCACTATAGTCCCAGCTACTTGGCAGGTGGAGGTGGTAGGATCACTGGAGCCAGGAGGTTGAGGATGAAGTAAGCTGAGACGGCACCACTGCACTCCAGCCTGGGAGGCAAAGTGAGGACCCGTTTTTAGAAAAATAGACATGTGTTGACTTCACGTCACTCCCTTTCAGCACTGAAGTAGGAAGTCTGTGTATTTTTAGATTCTCATGCTTTTTCTCATGGAAGGGGTGATAATTTCTGATCACTGCCATTGCATCATGACAACAAGGTTGCTTCTGTGTGTCCTACATGCAAATGGAATCCAGCCTGGGAAAAAGGCAGAAGGAGATGAAGAAGCCCTTTGACGAGCAGAGCCAGGCCACCCACTTGAGGTGTGTAGTTTGGTGCACGTCCTTGCAGGAACCACGCATATCACAGCTTCCACGGACTCGCATGTGTTTGACGACAGTTCTCTAGCAGATGGTAGTAGGAGACCTTACTCTAACAAAATGATGCAATATGGCAGCATCCCAAGAGACAGAAGTAAGACGTCTTGAGAAAGAAGTGCCTCTTTTCTGATCTCATGGAGATAGCTTGTGGGCTGTGATTGCTTTGTGTCCTGTCTCTCCAGATGACCTACTACTCTCAAATATCACTAATGACTGACTATAAGCCAGCATGAGAGAGGGTTGAGTTTCATGTGTCTTGTGTAGAGTAGGTGCTAAATTCATATTTCTTAAATTCAGAGTTGTGCTAGCTCTGCCAAGAATTTTATAAGGTAATGCTGAAGAGCATCGGCTTTAGGGTCAGGCAAGCTAAGGTTCAAACTTTGACTACTGCTTCGAAGAGTAGAGTAAGTTCTATATCTTCATTGTCTGCACGGAAGGATCCATGGTCCTCGCTGGTAAAACGTGATGAATAAAATCTGCAGGATTGGGAGGAGTAAAGGATGTAAACGATGTTGCATTCCATGCCTGGTACATAGCTGGTGCCATCACTTCCTGGTGACCTTTCACAAGTCACAGTAGCTAGAGAGATAGAAGTGAGTGATGGTAAAGGGCACAGACTACTATCTGCATGCACGTTTATCACAGCACTATTCATGACAGTCAGAATATGGAATCAACCTCCGTGTCCATTGACAGGTGAAGACAATGTGTTATAAATACACAGTTGATGCTATTCAGTCTCAAGAAAGAAGGAAATTTTGTCATCTGCAACAACATAGATGAACCTGGAGGACATTATGCTAAGTGAAATAAGCTGGGTGCGGAAAGACAGTCACTGCGTGATCTCACCGACAGAAAGAGCCTAAAAATGCCAAATCACAGAAGCAGAGTAGGATGGCGCTTCCCAGAGACTGGGGCAGAGGAAGGGCCTCCCAGCTGGTCAGGGACACAACATTTCAGTTAGGAGGAGAAGCTTCAGGAGAGCCACTGCACAGCAGGGTGCCCACAGCTAAGCACAGCGTCTTGTATTCTTGAGCACTTCTAAGAGAGTAGTTTTAAGCATTCTCACCACAAACTACCTGTAAGTAGGTGAGGCAATGCATATGTTACTTAGTTCAATTTAGCCATTCCACAGTGTGCACATATTGTATATCAAAACATGTTCTTAGGACAGTCGATCAGGACAAAGAAAGAAAAAAATTATGTCGTTCGTGCACCATAAATATATACAGTTTGTATCTGTCAGTCAAAAAATAAGTGTACAAACAGAGCACAGACTGTGGAGTCCAGCTGCCTGGAGTCAAGGCCAAGCTCATCTCTACTTAGCTGCGTGGGATTTACACAGGTCCCTGAAGCTCTCCGTACACCGTTTTCCCTTCTGTAAAGTCTTTTGGGGAGGTAAATGGCGTAACACATGCATGGGGCCATTGCTGCTGGTACCAGATATTTCTTGTCCTTCCCCGTTAGGCACAGCCTGCTCCCCTTCAGATCAGGCGTGGCCTTGGGGTTGTGCTCTGGTTTGTGGCATCTGTTTGTCCACTTCTGGCTGCAGCTTCAGGGGACAGTGTGTGATTTGAAATTTCTGTCTTTCTGCCAGGTAGTGCAAAAGAACACACAGCACAGCCTGGCAGTCCACAACCGACACAGAGTCTCACAGAGTCTTCTGGGTCTTTGTTGCTTTAGGTCTCAGAAAGTGTTGATGATATTTTATTATTGCAGTATCACCTCCCCCATCTTAAGAAAAACAGAATTTAAAATACCCAAACTCATGCCTGGCCCATAGTTGGTACTCAGCAAATGTTAATTATGGTTATAATCGTAGTGATTATTCCTGTCATCATTAATGTGATGTTTATATGTGAACAGCCCCAGCCTTGCCTAGCTATATCTTGGCTATTATTGGACTTCATGATTTTAAGATCTCTCTTCTCTAGAAGAAATAGTTTAGTATCTGCCACAAGAAAAACACAGAAAATGACTTCAAACACCTATTGACTGACTGTGGATGCGTCTGAAAGTGATTCATCTCCTGGTCTTTATTTTCTTATCTATACAATGGAGATGAATGCTAATGACAGAAGTTTGGTCAAAAGCAAACTTCTTTGGCTGCAGTGCCTGGGACAAGGTCGGCACTAACCACTCCTGCCTGTGCTTTGTCCTTTGCGGCACCAACCCCAGCTCCTCCAGCCTTCACACCCTAGTCTCTCACCAGCTATGAGACTTTCCTTTCTCCTAATTGCTGGCTGTTCCACAGGGAGATGGAGAGGAGCCTGCTCACTTGTTCATTTTGCTATTGATAACTTGAGAAAAAAAAATCACATCTGGTAGGAGACTGTGACCCGAGAATCTATGGAATTTAGGTAGCTCCATCATTTCCAGTCCCCAAATGTAGCTACGAAACATTAGAATCCTTGGTGGTTTTAAAACAACCTAGTGCATTTGGTGTCTGTGGCTATGTGTAGCTAAACAACGTTGTAGCCTGTATTCACGCTTAGCTATAAGCCAGGTGATCATTTTCCCACTGTCTTGGCTTTTCTGGGCAGACCTGCTCAATGCTGCTGTGGGCACAGGCAGGTGGACAGGTCACGACCTAGGTATCACTGCTCTCAGCCAAACATCACATGTAATCGTGTTCCACCATCCTCCTGAAAGGAGCCTTTCAAATAACTGAAAAAATCTGATTAAATAAGTACGGCACTCATCATTTCTGGAGGATAACCAAACCCAAGCAGTTAAGCCAGCTGGTCTTCAGCGTAGCTCCTTAATTTCATAGCAATCTTCACAGGAAACTGTGATATCACGTGAGGTGGATCCGGCAAGCTTTTTCATCCGGTTCCAGATGGGAAACTTAACTGGTCTGCTCAGATGTGCTCACTGAGCTTTAAAGCATGGAATAGGACCCAGAGCCCTGCCTTTACAGCCCAGTCTCAGGTCCTCACCACTGGCCCACACACCCTTCCCAGAGGCCGGCAGAGGAAAGAGACCTCAATTTGTGTTAAATATTTAAAAACTTGTTAATGCTTTCTGTTAAATATTTCAGAATTTAGAGAACATGGGACGGTGTGGCCCCGCGCCTCTACAGCATGTGCAGCAGCGGGCCACGTGCCCGTCAAGGCCCAGCGCGCGGCACACCCGCCTGGCCCGGCCGCCGCAGCTGTGGCTGCCCGCGGCAAACCCCGGACTTTCTTCCCCCAGCAGAGGTCCCAAAGCGAAAAACAGAACTATTTGGAAGAGATGCATTCAGAAGATACTACCAGATTCTGTCCCAAAGAAGAAAGAGAAAGTGAACAAACATCTTTCAGCGATCAAAATCGCAGGCAAGACCAGAAAGGGGGCTTTCGCAGCTCCTTCCGCAAACTCTTTAAAAAGAAGTCCAGTGGATCAGAATACAGGGAAAAAAACTAATGAGAATCTCTCAATGGATCCTTCACCCACCAAACAAGATTTCTTCAGAAACCGACTTGCTCTTGCAAGTGACCTTGACCAAGGAACAGCTGTGTAAAACATACTTAAAGTTGTATTGCCAAGTAGTAAGATGAGGACAAAAAGCTTGTACATATATGTGTAGGAATATATATATGTGTATGTATATATATATATATCTCTGGATGCATAAATCCCTGAGGAAAACTAATATAAATACATATGAAACTAAATCAACATACAAGACATTGAAGAGATGAAGATTAGTTTCTGGTTAAGATCTGGCTTTTTGAACCTCACCACTAGGGAAAAGGGAAATGAAGACTTTTCACATCATTACAGAAAAACACAATAAATTTGAAGGAAAATAAACGTTTGTAAGAATGAAAAAAAAAAATTAGAGAACATCACATTTTAAGGAATACGACTTTTCTTCCTTCCCTCCTGCATCCTGCTTTCTCTTTGTGCTGTCATGGTTCACATTGGTTGACAATACGTTGCAGTGAGAAAGGTATTGAAAACCTGGCCAGGTGCAGGGGCTCATTCATGCCTGTGATCCCAGCACTTTGGGAGGCCGAGGTGGGTGGATCACAAGGTCAGGAGTTTGAGACCAGCCTGAATAATGTGGTGAAGCCCCGTCTCTACTAAAAATACAAAAATTAGCCGGGCATGGTGGCCCCCGCCTGTAGTCCTGTGACTCGGGAGGCTGAGGCAGAAGAATCACTTGAACCCAGGAGGTGGAGGTTGCAGTGAGCTGAGATTGCACCACTGCACTCCAGCCTGGGCAACAGAGGGAGACTCTGTCTCAAAAACAACAACAAACTTGAGGTGGTGATCAAGTGGGGTGGCTCACACCTGTTATCCCAGCCCTTTGGGAGGACTAGGGCTTCAAGACCAGTCTGGCCAACATGGTGAAACCCCATCTCTACTAAAAATACAAAAAAATTAGCCGGGCCTGGTGGTGTGTGCCTGTAATCCCAGCTACGCAGAGGCTGAGGCAGGGGAATTGCTTGAACCCGGGAAGTGGAGGTTGCAGTGAGCCAAGGTTGCGCCTCTTACCCAGCCTGGGCGACAGAGCGAGACTCTGTCTCAAAAAAACCAAAAACTTGAGGTGGTAAAAACATAAAGTTCCCACCTTTCCATGCTAATTCATGTGAAAACACGATGCCCTCTACATCTTTTGTGGTGCAGTAACACAGGTGAGTCAACATCATGCATGTGAGTTTGTTCAAGTGAGTCATTTGAAGTCAGAATGGTAACTTGTGGTGGCGTGCCGGGAAGAAGTAAGGTTTAGTATGTACCACGTTGCAGTTTATTATCCGCAAAGTACATTACCCAAAAGACTTATCCATTTTGCAATGTGTATAAACTGTGTCTTTATTCAGCAATTCAATTTCCAAGAATTCATTCCAAACAAATAAGGAGGTGTACAGATATATCAACGTCAAGATGGTTACTGTAATTTCTTTAGGATAATCAAATCATGCTACATCCAAACTGAATCACTCTGCATTCATTAAAATGAGTGTCGGGTTTTCATCATTTATATAAATACGGAAAATTCATTTAGGTCCTAAGCAGGTTGCAGGGCCACAGAGGTGTCATTATTCTACCTGCAGGCAAATGAAGGCGGAGACACAGACCCACAGTCAGAAGCACATATTCCCAGGTATCCCCAATTTTGTAATTTTCATTTTCCTTTTACCTGGATTTCATAATTATTCTGTATGTAACATGGGTTATTTGCATAATCAAAATGCCTTTTAAAATAATGTGTAAAAACAGTATTAATTGCCTTTTCTTCTTGGGCTAACTTTGCTAACATAAGGTTAAAGGCATAACTTTGTGACATAAGGTTAAAGACTGCACCATTCGGGGTCGTTTCGCCCCCAACTTGCTCTGTGACAACTTTTGATGCCGTGAATTTCCAGAGGGTGGGATGCCCGTCTTGCTACCTGCAGCATCGCCCCAACAGAGTGGCTCGTGGTTATTGGCGTGAAATGGGGATTTTGACGAGGAACTAAGGAAAGTGTATCTCATTTCCTAGCTGTGAGCTTCTTGACAATGAAGCTGTGTCTTTTCTCATCTTTGGGCTCCTGTTCTCCTTTCCACTGAGATGTGGGCCAGCGGCTACCTGGTAGCAGTCACTCGGCCGAAGTGTGTTCGGTATATACAGATCTCATCGCCAGTGAGGAGATCAAGGCCCATAAAGATGAAGTGGCCTGTCCCCAGGCATATAGCACCTGCCCTCACAGATAGTGGCAGTCCTGCGCTAACAGGGGTGCTTTCTGGGCAAAAGGATGACGGGGGCACTGAACACCTCTCTAAAGAAAAATTGTTTTCTTCTGTCATACATGCATGCAGACAGCAACAATGAGCTTGTGGTTTGTCTTCAAGATTCAGGAAGACACAACTTTTCCAGCAGAAAGCAAAGATGCCTCAACAGAGCGGGACGACTCTCCATGGGCATGCCACTTAACGAAGCGTGGCCACCCACATGTTCACCTGCAGCCTGAGAAGAACAGCTGCAACACCTGCCAGGTGCTTAGGGATGCAGCCCTGGAGGCTGAGCAGATATCCTCCTCTGGAGGTGGGGCCACACGGCTAATAACCACCAGACACAGATGTGAGCTCTGCGTTCACATTGATGTGTGTCTTTTCTAGCCAAGTGTCAGCATTCAAGCCAACCTAGAGACAGACCCTGACTTGGGTCATGGGAGATTATGTTAAGATCACATGGCCTTCTCTTCAGTTACTAGACAGCTCTTCAGTTCTCTGTGTGCCTTTTTAAATATTGCTTCCCAAGAATGTGGTTTGTTTGAATCTGAAAATCTTCAGAAACTGATCCTGGTTTTTAAAAATTTTTTCCATCTGTTGCCGAAAATGCAGTTTTGTGTTTGTTGTGGGCTGTGAGCAAATCTCATTTTGTAGTCCCCATCTTTGGAGATGCTCCAGTCAGTCCCTCAGAGAAAGACAGAAATGGATCCCTTTGTTCTTTCTGTTCTTTCCAGGCAACCTGCCTCTGAGGGGAAGAGGGCCCAGTCCTAGGATGCTGGTAAGTAACTGCTGTGATTGTCAATGTGAGGGGCCAGAACTCAGGTCCCATCCTGCACACGTGCGCAAGCCCACCAGTGGCATCAAAGATGAAGGGTGCCTCAGCCTCCCGAGTAGCTGGGACTACAGGCGCGCGCCACCACGCCCAGCTAATTTTTTTGTATTTTTAGTAGAGATGGGGTTTCACCATGTTGACCAGGATGGTCTCGATCTCTTGACCTTGTGATCCGCCCGCCTCTGCCTCCCAAAGTGCTGGGATTACAGGCATGAGCCACCGCGCCCGGCCAATACTTCTAACTTTAATTTCTTTAGGAACCTCCACTTGCTGGTGTCAGGTGATAACTCATAATGGTTTTGATTTGCATTTCCCTGATGATTAGTGACACTGAGAATCTTTTCATTAACCTGTGGGTCATTTTTGTGTCTTCTTTGGAGAAATAACCTCAGATAATTTACCCATTTTAAAAAATTGGGTTATATGTTTTCTTGCTATTGAGTTGTGTGAACTTTTTATAAATTTTGGATATTAAACCTTAGCAGATATATATTTGCAATTATTTTTCCAATCTAAAGGTTATATTTTTATTTTGTTGATTGTTTTCTTTGCTGTGCAGAAGCTTTTCAGTTTGACGTATTCCCATTTATTTATTTTTGCTTTTGTAGCCTTTTGGTGTGATATTCAAATCTTATTGCCAAGGGCAATGTCAACGACCTTTTCTCCCATGTTGTCTCCTTGGAGTTTTAGGGTTTTAGATTTTACATTTAGGTCTTGCATTCATTTTGAGTTGGATTTTGTGTATGGTATAAGGGCCTGGTTTTATTCTTTTGCACATGTAAATACAGTTTCCCCAACATCATTTATTGAAGATATTATCCTTTTCCCATTGTGTTTTCTTGATGCTTTTGTCAAGAATTCATTTACTGTATATTTTTAAATTTGATTTGGAGGCTCTCTTTTGTTCCACTGGTCTATGTGTCTGATTTTATGCCAGTACCATAGTGTTTTGATTATTATAGCTTTGCAATCTAATTTAAGTGTAATAACTTCAATGTCTTTTTCCTTTCTCAAAATTACTTTGATTATTTAGCTTTTCTGTGGTTCCATGCAAATTTCAGGATTTTTTTTTGTATTTCTGAGAAGAATGCCATCAGAATTTTGATAAGGATGGCATCAAATCTGCATATTCCTTTGGGTAATATGGACATTTTAACAATATAAAGTCTCCAAATCCATGAATATGGGTTATCTTTCCATGTATTTGTGCCTTCTATTTATTTTATCAATGATTTATAATTTTCAGGGTACATGTTTTTTACATTCATGGTTAAACTTATTTCTAACTATATTTTTCATGCTTTCGTAAATACAATTGTTTCTTTGATTTCTTTTTCACCTAGGTTGTTATTTGTGCACATAAATGCAACTGATTTTGTATCCTTTAGCTTTACCAAGTTTGTTTTTTAATTCTAACATTTATTTTGAGGGAGTCTTGGAGGTTTACTAAATATGGTATAATGCCATCTCTAGAGATAATTTGAGGTTTTTTTGTGATTTCAATGCTTTTTATTTCTTTTTATTGTCTAATTCCTCTTGCGAGTACTTGCAGTTCCACGCTGAAAAGCAGCAGCAAGAGTAGGCAGCCTTGCCTTGTGTCAGATTTTAGCAGAAAAGCTTTACTTTTTTTCCCATTATTATGTTAACTGTGGCTTTTTCACAAACAGCCTTTTTTTTAAATGGTGATTAACTTTCCCTTTATGCCTTAAACTGTTGAGAGTTTAAATCCAGAAACAATGTTGACCTTTGTTGAATGCTTTTTCTGCATCAATTGAGATGATCATGGGATTTTTATATTTCAGTCTGTTAATGCAATGTATCACATTGATTAATTTGTATATGTTAAATCAGGCTCCATGTCAGTGATAAATTTCACTTGGTCATGTGACTGAATTTTGGGGAGCAGGGGAGGCTCAGCTCTCCTAAGAGGGTGTTCTGCTAGGCTCTTGGTCTCTCACTCACCCAAGAATGGGAGAGGGGACCATGCCGGGTGCGGTAAGGGTTAAGTAAATATCGGACTCCAAAGAGTTTTGCTGAAAGTCATTTATTTAAGCAGAGAAAGAAAAAAGGAGAGAGAAAAAGATGAGAGAGAGAAGCTTCCATGAGATTGTGGAAGGGGATCCAGATATGGAGTCCGAAGAGGTGTGGAAAAAGGGGACTTTTAACTTGGGAGAAATTCCCACCTCATTCAAGCCCCCTGGCCTATGAATGCAGTTCCTTTAAAATTCCACTGGAGTGATTGATCTTTAATTCTTCCTGCTTACCAAAGCTTAAACAAAGACCTTTAAGATCCCGGATGGAGAGGTGCAGAGGCGGGGAAGAGGGGAAGAGGGCATGGCGCTAGGAAGTTCTTGCCTTTGAAACTACACCCCCTTGTGAACCCAGAAAGAGAATACATTCCCTCAGTCATGATGTATAATATTTTGATGTGTTATTGAATTTGGTTTGCTAAAATTTTATTGAGTATTTTTCATCAATATTTTCAGCAATATTGGCCTGTGGTTTTCTTTTCTTACAGTATCTGTCTGGCTTAGATATCATGGTGATCCTGGACTCATAAAATGCGTTAGAAGTATTCCCTCTAAGCTGATTTTTTGGAAGAATTTAAGAAATGTTGGTATCAATTTGTCATTGAATGTTTGATGGAATTTAGTTGCAAAAGCGTACGATCCTGGGCTTGTGTTGTTGTTATACTTGTGATGAAACTTTTAATTACGACTCTGATCGTAATTTTGTTTGTTATTGGTCCGTGTAGGCTTTTAATTTCTTCCTGATTCAATCTTGGTAGGTTAAATTTTTCTTGGAGTTTGTCTGTTTCCCCTAGGTTATCCAATTTACTGTCATAAACTTGTTCACAGTAGTCCCTTATGATCCTTTTCATTTCTGAGGCATCTGTTGTAACATTCTTACTTTTATTTCCGACGTTATTTATTTGAGGCTTCTCTCTTTTTTCTTTGTTAACCTCAGAGTCTGTGGATTTTGTTTGTTTTTACACTAACTTTTGGTTTTATTGATTTCTTCTGTGGGTTTTTTTTAATTCTGTTTTGATTTATTTCTGTTCTGATCTTTTTTATTATTCTCTTCCTTCTGCTAACGTTGGGCTTGCTCCGTTCATTTTCTAGCTCCTTGAGGGGTAATGTTGGGCTATTTATTTGGGACCTTCTTCTCTTTTAATGTAGGTATTTATTGATCAGTACCCTTAACTATCTTAACTTTGGTGGTGGATACATGAACTTAATGGGTAGTAAATTTATATAGAACTATATTCACCTAAATACACATACAGACACACAGATAAGTATAAATAACACTGGAGAAATCTGAACAAAATCAGTGAATTTTATCCATGTCAATATTCTAGTGTGATATTATACTAAAATGGTTATTATTCGGGAAAGTGAGTTAGATGTACCTAGGATTTTCCTGTATTATTGTTTACAACTGCATGCAAATCCACAGTTATCTCAGTAATAAGTTCAATTAAGAAAACAAAATTTTATACATATATCAGTATGACATGCTTTAAGAGAAGACTTGTATATTCGCCTTTGCAGAAGGAGGGAAAGGTGATGAGCGATTCCCACTGCTTTTGAAAGGCCTGTAATTAACCCATATTCTCTGCATCCACATGCAGTAGGGCTCTCACATCCCAATAATGCCCACTGATAAATGACATGCAGTTTTTATACTTCTTACTCAGGACTTTTACAAGGATAAGCTTAGTTGAGTTGTACAATAACATTGTAAATTAAGCTATTTGAACATTACAAGAAAACAAACGTGTGACAAAATGACTCGCTAAAAGCCCACAGATGGTGAATGATAGGCAGGGAGTCAAACGTAGCTGTCTGCACCAAGTCCACCGGCTCGTACTGTCTCAGCCCATTCTTTTTTTTTTTTTGAGATGGGAGTCTTGCTCTGTCACCAAGGCTGGAGTGCAGCGGCTCAATCTTGGCTCACTGCAACCTCCACCTCCCAGGTTCAAGCAATTTTCTTGCCTCAGCCTCCCAAGTAGCTGAGATTACAGGTGCATGATACCACTCCTGGCTAACTTTTATATTTTTAGTAGAGACGGGGTTTCACCATGTTTGCCAGGATGGTCTCAAACTCCTGACCTCATGATCTGCCCTCCTTGGCCTCACAAAGTGCTGGGCCACACCCAGCCCAGCCCCATTCTTACCCAGAGGTCCCATAAACAAGAATACCATTGACAGTACTGGTGAAAATACAGAATGTTTCTCTTTCTTAAGCCTTGTATAGTTATGCCCCCGCATTCATGCTTGCCACCAGCTTTGGTTATTGATGATGCCTTGAACACTGGGCTCAGGCCATAGAGCTGTGTGGGCTCTCAGCAATGCCCACTCCTGAGATAAAAATGAGAGTCCACAGCTAATGCTTTCCTTCAGTTCTGGATTCAGCCCCTTCACTTAATTTCTTCTGCCAAAACGCCACTGCGCTTTCAGCCTCCCAGGTACAATGACAAATTTAAGGCTGTCTGCCCAGTGGACAGTTTGGTGTGGGGTAAATAGCACTATTCTAGCTTTATGGCTTCCCTGAGCCCCTCTGGCTCCGGCCCGCTGGCCTCCTGTTCTTTCAGCCTCACCCTGTTTCCCTCCATCCCCTCGTCCCCTCGTTAGCCCTTGTTCCCTTGGTCCTCATCCTTCTTCCAGGAGGGTGTGCCCTGGGTCCCTGTGCCTAGGATCTGCTTCCCTTTCCTGCACTGCCCTTTTTCCTGGCTCTTGTTTGCCTCTGGCCTCTCCCTCCTACCAGCTTGCTCCTTGCCTTGGACATGGATGTGGCCAGGTCCGGCGAAGAGCGCTTTTGCTGCAGCCCAGAGTGTCCAGGTCTTCCTGCACCTGTGCCACACACGGAGGCCCGACTCTCAGCTCAGCCTGAGAGCGCCCTGTTCCTTTCACTCCTGTGTCTTTCTCCCTTTCTGAGAGTAACAGTTCCTCTCCTTCCTTCTTGACCTCTTCCTCGCAGACTGTCCCAGACTTCCCCAGGGATTCACGTCCCAAGTCCTTAACCATCACATGGGACAAGCATCAACCCTGACACTCGTCAAGCAGAATCAGCACCAACCAGGACCCCAGAGGTCCCTCTAGGACCTGGAAGGTAGGGCTGGGTCGGGGGTGTCTTGAGGAAAGCCAGGGTGACCCCAGGCCCTGGGGGAATCTCGGTCTTGTAAAAAAGCGGCTTGGCCACAGCCGTGGTTCCCACTCGGGTCTCTTATTAGCGCTCTCATCACGCCTCCCTACTTTCATCCTTCAGCAGCGTCTGCGGAAAGGGCTTTCTAGGCCCCTTTGCCCATTTCCCATCCACTCGGCCCCGCGACAGCCCGAAGTGTCCACCAGAGGGCGCGCCTCCCCTGCAGCTCCGCACAGCCAAGTCCAGAGAAGCCCCGGGCTCCGAAGACCCCTCTGCTTTCTAACCTGGCAAAGGGGCGTGGAGGGGACTCCAGGAACTCAAAAAGGGAATGGATTCGCCATGAGGTCCGGGTTGCTGGGCTTCCCTGTTGTTTTGTGTATTTTACCTGGACCCTCCTATACCATCTGTTCCAGAAAATATTCTCAAATACTGAATCACGTATGACTTTTTTCTTCTTTTAAAGGACTGTATATGTTCATGGGTTAATTTGGGCAGAGATGCCTCCATCTCCAATCTCTCTCCTTCAATAACAGCTCTGGTTGCCATGAGAATTTTGGGCTTTTCTGAAACAGTCCATTCTCCTGTGCAATCTTTTTGGTAACCGAAATAACCTCCAAAGGGCACTGTTATTATTTTCATTTTTATTTTTTGAGATGGAGTCTCACTCTGTCACCTAGGCTGGAGTGCAGTGGCACGATCTTGGCTCACTGCAACCTCCACCTCCCGGATTCAAGCGATTCTCCTGCCTCAGCATCCCGGGTAGCTGGGATTACAGGCATGCACCACCATGCTCAGCTAATTTTTTTTTTTTTTTTTTTTTTTTTTTTAGTAGAGACAGGGTTTCACCATGTTGGTCAGGCTGGTCTCGAACTCCTTACCTCGTGATTCACCCATATCAGTCTCCCAAAGTAGAGGGATTACAGGCATGAGCCACTGCGCCCGGCCAGGGCATTCTTCTGAAATCCCGTAAGATCCCTCGGTCATTTTTGTTGTCACCGCAGACATAGTAAACTCATAAACAACGCTCCAAAGGCACAAGATTTATCAAAAATGAGATATCAGAAATATAAAAATTAAGCGGCTCTTGCTCAGCTGGTGTTGGAAGACCCATGGCTTTCAGAAGCAAGAAGGAACCTCTGAAATTCTGCACAGTTATTGAAAGCCAGATGCAAAATCTGTATCTAGAAATGGTGCGTGAGAGACTCGCGCTCCTCCATTTCGAATCTGATTGACTTGCTGTGATGGAGAAGCTCGCTCACAAATCCTCACCCTCTCATTCCCATCCTTTCTGGATTGAGTGAAAGATTTGCAGGTTGTGAAGCCTGAAGAAAACAGCTGCTGACTTCATGACCCATTTCAGCCAAATTGCAAAGCCCCAAAGGGTCAGTAAAGTTCTTCCTGGGAATCATCAGACATTACCTTTCACAGGGGGTGGGAGGGGGGTGGGAGGGGTGTGCACTTCCTTCTAACAGCATGTGGACCTTCAGCCTCACGTCCGCTGTGATTCTTGAAAAACATTTATTTCCTCACTCATGGTTCTGTGTTCAGCAACCCGGGAAGTTTGCCCTGCTGCTCTTCCCCAAGGTTACGAGTATAGTTTGCAAGGTTCTGCCTCTCTTCCTCTCTGAGAGCT
Organism: Alouatta palliata; assembly: GCA_004027835.1. NCBI lineage: Eukaryota > Metazoa > Chordata > Mammalia > Primates > Atelidae > Alouatta > Alouatta palliata. Next base: position 32,784 of record PVKV010013481.1, read on the forward strand.
TATTCTCTTCTGTGGCCCAAACCTTACCTCTGTCTGCACATGACACTCAAATCAGTTTCTTTTCCTGCTTTATGCTTGTCTCTCCAGAGCGGTTTCCATGACCTTATTTGGAGTCTCTGCTTGCCATGTGCTCTGCATGAGAACAGGCACCAAGCTGCCTATAATTGGGAGATCTGCTTGCATTTCCACAGTGAACGTCTACACTGCCTCCCAGCCCATTCCCTTCATCATTTCTTTCCAGTAGTTTTCCAAAACGAGGCCACTATGGTGTTGATTATGGCAACCCAGCATCCACACAGCACAACAGGGGGCCCAGGGCCAGTCCCGGCTGCTGCTTATATTTTGGCTCCAGGGATCCATCTGATTTTGTCATTGAAGTGCTGGCACATCTGTCCCCACTGATGTTTATCAAATGATTTCCCAGCTCAGATTGGAATCTCAAAGGTAATTTTCACTAAATTGGAAACAGCTCCTCTGATACGTCCCTGAAAACTGCAGTTTTTGTTGCCTGTGTGGAGAGTGTGACAGGACATCACCAGGAAGATGGACAGACCCAGCCTGCAACATCCCTCCGTCCACTGCCAAGGCCGTTAGCAATCCCGACAAGCTGTCACCTTGACGTTCAAGACCATTTTGCCCCCAGACACTGACGACCTCTGTCCCTGTGTGCCTTCATGCAGGTGCTGAGTTTTGCAGCAGAGCAGTGCCAGGCCCCGTGCTGAAGCCTGCCTGCCTGCCAGCAGGATTTGCTCTTTCTTGTAACAGGCCCTGATTGAGTCCTCCCTGCACGGCAGGCATCGGGGGAGGTGTGGCAGGTCCAGCTGTCTATGAGCCAGACACCGTCTCTCTGTCTTCAGCCCAGCTGGATGTGGAGAACATTCAACGAATAATTGCACATGTAATGAATAATTACATTTGTGATAATTACCGGCAAGGAGAAGGATGTGTTGTCATAAAATATGCAACAGGACGGTCTCTGGGACTGGGTGGCGGCGGGGAGTCAAGAAAGGGATTCTTGATAGGTGGGCTCAGAGGGGCTTGCGGGAGGGGGCACTAGAGTTCGGGGCCACTTTGGCGGCTACGCAGGATTGGCCGGAGCTGCGGTGCTCTTGCTCACCTCACCACCCACCGTTTCACATCCCGCAGGGGAGGCAGGGGCACCCGCGGAGATGGTGTTTCACAAGACGGCAAGGAGATTAAGACCACAGGTACGAGGCAGGACTGACTTAAAGCTCCCACTTGGACGGACAGGGCCGCATGTGTACACTCACATCGTGAACTTTTGCTTTAGGAGCTACCACGGGAACATACCAAGAGAGTGGAGAAAATCTACAGCCTCTTTGAAGGAACTGGATCCCTGCTGCAGGCTCCCTGGGATGCCCAAACTCTATGAGTCTGCTTGCTTTCTCAGCGGGGAGGCTGGTGGTCTGGGGCGAGTTCTCAGCCCTGGACACCAGCTGCCTGGAAGTAGACTCAGTGCTGCTGTGGGGGCGCTGTGGGAGTGATACTGGCCTTTAGAATTGCTGGCTGCATGGGAGTGGGGTGCAGCCTATGATTGCCAGCTTTTCCCCACTTCCCTGGTGACCCATGTGATGCAGCAGAGACAGCCATAATCTCCCTGGGAATATAACTCCATTGGCCTGGGAGCCACACCCCCACAGCAGCCACAGCAAGCCCTGCCCAAGGAAACTCGGAGCTCAGACATGCCTATCCCTGTCCCCACCAGGTGGTCTTTCTCTACCCACCCTGGTAGCTGAAGACAAAGATCATAGTCTCCTGGGAGCTCTGTGGCCCTGCCCACCACCTGAGAAAGCTGCTTGCTTAACCAGGCATCCCTAGGGCAAGTTCACATCCATCTTATAATACCGTACCTCATGCACTCTGGAAAGCACCACCTCCTGGCTGGAGGCCAACCAACACAAAACCAGCACACTCAGCAAAAATACAACCAAGGACTCTCACAGAGTCCACTTCACTCCCTTGCTACCTCCACCAGAGCAGGTGCTGGTATCCACAGCTGCAAGGCCTGAAGACAGATCACATCATGGGACTCGGCAGACACTTTCCAGTACCAGCCTGAGGCCCATGGCTCCGCTGAGTGGCCAGACCCAGAAGAACAAAAACAATCAGCAGTTTGGCTCTCAGGAAGCCCCATCTCTAGGGGAAGGGGGAGAAAACCACATAAAGGGAGCACTGAGTGGGACAAAGTAATCTGAACAGTAGTCCTTGAGTCCTAGATCTTCCCTCTGACATAGTCTACCCAGATGAGAAGGAACCAGAAAAACAATGCTGGTAATATGACAAAACAAACTTCTCTACCACCCCCAAACTATCACACCAGTTTACCAACAATAGATACAAATGAAGATGGAATCACTGAATTGCCAGAAAAAGAAACAGAAAGTTGATTATTAATCTATTCAAGGAGGCACCAGAGAAAGGTGAAGTCCAACTTAAAGAAATAAAAAACGTGATCCAGGACACAAAAGGAAAAATCTTCAGCAAAACAGACAGTGTAAAGGAAAAACAACCACAACTTTGGGAAATCAAAGACACACTTAGAGAAATGCAAAATGCACTGGAAAGTCTCAGCAACAGAATTGAACAAGCAGAAGAAAGAACTTCAGAGCTTGAAGATAAGGTTTTTGAATTAACCCAATCTATCAAAGACAAAGAATAAAGAATTTTTAGAAATGAACTAAGCTTGGTGGCTCACACCTGTAATCCCAGCACTTTGGGAGGCCGAGGTGGGAGGATCACTGGAGGTCAGGAGTTTCAGACTAGCCTGGCCAACATGGTGAAACCCAGTCTCTACTAAAATACAAAAATTAGCCGGGCCTGGTGGCGGGTGCCTGTAATCTCAGCTACTTCGGAGGCTGAGGCAGGAGAATCGCTTGATCCCAGAAGGTGAAGATTGCAGTGAGCGGAGATTGCACCATTGCACTCCAGCCTGGATGACAAGAGTGAGACTCTGTCTCAAACAAACAAACAAACAAACAGAAAAGAACAAAGCCGCCAAGAAGTTCAGAGCTATGTTAAGTGTCCAAGCCTAAGAATAACTGGTGTACCCGAGGAAGAAATCTAAAAGTCTATGCAATCTATTTGAGGGAATAATTGAGAAAAACTTCCCTGGCCTTGCTAGAGATCTAGACATCCAAATACAAGAAGCTCAAAGAACACCTGGGCAATCCATTGCAAAACTGTCATCACCTAGTCACATAGTCACCAGGTTATCTAAAGCCAAGGTGAAGGAAAGAAACTCAAGAGCTGTGAGGCAAAAGCATTAGGTATCCTATAAAGGAAAACCTATCAAATGAACAGCAGATTTCTCAGCAGAAATCCTACAAGCAGAAGGGATAGGAGTTATATTTTTAGGCTCCTTGAACAAAACAATTATCAGTCAAGAATTTTGTATCCAGTGAAACTAAGATTCATAAATGAAGAAAAGATAAAGTCTTTTTCAGACGAACAAATGCTAAGAGAATCCAGCACTACCAAACTGGTACTACAAGAACTACTAAAAGGAGCTCTAAATGTTGAAACAAATCCTCAAAATACACCAAAATAGAACCACCTCAAAGCATAAATCTCACAGGGCCTAAGTAACAATAGCACAATGAAAAAGGAAACAAGGTATTCAGGTAACAAATAGCATGGTGAACAGAATAGCACCTTACTGCTCAATACTAATGTTGAATGTCAATGGCCTAAATCCTCTGCTTAAAAGATACAGAATGGGCAGTGTGTGGTGGCTCATGCCTGTAATCCCAGCACTTTGGGAGGCCAAGGCAAGTGGGTCACCTGAGGTCAGGAGTTCAAGACTAGCCTGGCCAACGCGGTGAAACCACGTCTCTACTAAAAATACAAAAAAATTATCCAAGTGTGTTGGTGCATGCCTGTAATCCCAGCTGCTGAGGCAAGAGAATCGCTGGAACCCAGGAGGTGAAGGTTGCAGTGAGCCAAGATCACGCCAGTGCACTCCAGCTTGGGTGACAGAATGAGACAGTCTCAAAAAAAAGAAAAGAAAAAAAAAAGGTACAGAATGGCAGAATGACTAAACATTTTCCAACCAAGTTTCTAGTTTCTGCTGTCTTCAGGAGACTCGCCTAATACATAAGCACTCACATAAACTTAAAGGAGTGGAAAAAGATATTTCACGCAAATGGACACCAAGAGTGAGTAGGAGTAACTATTCTTATATTAGACAAAACAGACATTAAGCCAACAGCACGTTGAAAAGACAGAAGGCAGTTTGTGTGGGAGAGGGGCTTCGGGAGCACAGAGCACTGGGCAGACCCGGTGGGGACAGGTGGGCTGGAGAGTGAGGCTTGGAGGCTTCCTAATTCCATGGGCCAGGGTCCTGCCAGTGTTGATCTCCACCTGTCGAGATCTGTACAATCATTAAAGTAAAATGTACATTCACGCACAAAAACTAAACAAAGAAATGAAAACAAAAGTCTGCCCCATGTCAAAACGTCTGGGATGCTTGTTCAAAGCAGTTCTTGGTTACTGCTTCTTCTGTTCCTCTGGAGGATCTTCTCTCCCTCAATTCTTGATTTAGACACTTCTATTCCTCACCTCTTCTCTCTCTTCACTCCCTCCCAATTTTTCATAGTTATGTCTGATTTTTACTTCTTTTGCCTTTAAAACTTTTTATGAGTTGTGTGAGCATATTTCTCTGGTGGCACCAATTTCACAGTCTCTCTTGTCTCCCTTTTATCTGAGATAAGGAAATATTTTTCCCCGTGGTTCCTTTCTACTGCTAGCTTCTGGAGCTGTACCTGACTTTCACATTTATGACGCTTTAACTCTTACACTCCTATTCCTTAATCCCAAGTCTCCTGGGCTTGCTGTAGATGTTGACTCAAAACTAAGAAGCAGCCTTCACACTATCAGGATGACTGTCACCGCAGACAGGAGTGTAGTGCGCTAGGCTGCAGACAGAAGGACCTGGGATTCCCAGATTGATACATCTAAGGAGCACAGACCAAAATTCAAAATCAAATGAAGTCTCCAACACTTTTGTAGCCTATCCAAAGGTATACAAAGCAGGGATTCGCAAATATTTTCTGTCAAGGATCAAATAGCAGATATTTAGGCTTTGGGGACGTAGGGTCTCTGTCACAGCCACCACCCTCTGCTGTTGCAGAGTAGAAGCAGCCATAGAAACTGCAGGATAAAATAAGTGTCCTGAGCTCCAACAAACTGATTTACGAAAATTGGCCACTGCCAAACCCTGGTCTAAAGCAGAGGATCAAGAACCCTGGAGGGCTTGCTAAACGCAGATTGCTGGGTGCCATCCATAGTTCCTGATTTGGCAGGTTTGGGGTGGCCTGAGGATTTTCAACAAGTTTCCAGGAGGTGTCTGTGCTGCTAGCTCATGACATGTGCTTGTTGATTTGCACCAAAGCATGACTCTCTTGTACATATTTGTGAGTGTCCTAGAATTCCAGATGCTTTCCCTTTGTTGTAAACTTGTCCTCTGACTTATCATCAAGATTTTCCACCATCATGATGCTTTTGCTTTCACAAACCTGCTTTCTTCTTAAACGTTTCTCCCTAGCAACATTTGTACTTGCACTGCCCTAACCTTGCACCTGGTAGACCAGTTGCTTTCTAGTGTCATCTGAGATAGTCCTTTATTGTCTTGAGGACGGGGCCACTCTCTCGGGTCCTATGTCTCCTGTCTAGGATTTATATTGGTGTTTCTGCAGAATATCACGAAGGATTTATCTTTTTCACAGAAGATGCATAAAGGGTAAACGGTCTGAGGCCTATGATGCCTGAAAGTGTGTTTATTGTGGCATCAACACTCGATGTAATTTTTTTTTAACCAGGTGTAGAACTCTAAGTTGAAAATAATTTCCTCTGTGGACTTTAAAGTTACTGCCTCATTGTATTCTAATGTTACTAATGAGAAATCTGATTCGAGTCTGAGATTTCCTTACAGACGCCCCGTTTTGTTCCTTCTCTTCTAAAATATCACAACAATGCATTTAGGGGTGATTTTTTTATTTTTCTTGATGAACTGTTGGTGACTTTTTAAGTCTAGATGCATGCAGCCCATCCCCATAGCTCTGGAAAATGTTCTTCTAATAGGCTACTCTTTGATAATTTCCTTTTTATCATTTTCTTTTTATGTAAATCTTTGGACTTCATGGATTTAAATGCTTTTATTAATCTTTTTTCTTATATCTCTCTTTATGTTTTCTTTATGTACATGCTGAGAGTTGTCCTTCAAATTTTCTTTCAGATATCGTGTCTTTTTAATGATGATATTTCTAATATTTAAGAATATTTTACTTTCTGATTTCCTCTTTTTCATTGCCATATGCCCTTGTTTAATGGGTGCAATATTGTCCTGCTTCTCTTTAAGATACAAGTTAGAATATTTTAGAAGTATACTCCATTCGATGAATTTTTTGCTTTCCTTCTCCTGAGTCAATTGTTCTGCTCATGCATCTTGGCCTATTTTGAATTAGTGTTTGTGTCTCCCCCAAATCCACAGGTTAAAGCCTTAATGCCCAGTGTGGCTATATTTGGAGGTGGGGAGGGTCTATAAAGAACTAATTAAAATGAAATAAGATCTTAAAGGTGGGGGGCTCTGATCTGAAGGGACTCGTGTTCTTGTAAGAAAAGACACCCCAGTGGTCTCTCAGAGCATCTCTCTCTCTCTTTTCATGCAAGCCCTAAGGAAAGACCACCTGAGGAAACATGGAGGAGGTGGCTGTCCACAAGCCAGGGAAAGAGTCCTCACCAGGCACATGTTGAGAGAAGCAGTCACACACATGCAGTCTTTGGACCTCTGTACAGTGTGCCTTGGGGTAGGAACATTTTCTTACACAGAGATAAAGAGCTCCACAGGTAGAGCTCCTGTGCTGGCCATTACCCTTCGTGGGGACCCTCTTTCTCTGTTCTGGACTGGTGGCATACTTCTTCATTCTGCTTAAGCATGTGCATCATGTGGCACCTGAACAACCCCACTGCGGTATCTTTTCCTAGCAGGGAGGGAACAGGGTCCCTTGTCTGTGTGTGTGGAACATCTCCCTGTGCTGGCTGTCAGGGGAGACCCACTGGCCATGGGGATCTTCAGTGGGCACTGAAGCTGCTCTTGCTCTGTGTCTTCTCTATGTGTGTAAAGCATTGTTCCATCCGGTGCCTGCGTGAGTCAAGCCTGAAAATCATGCGGTAGGTTGACGTCCCGGGACTACTGCTCCTGGAGGCAGGCATTGCTGTGCTTTTCTGTTCTCCACCACGCAGTGGGACTCCTCTCCTGGAGGTGGTCATAGGTGTCACTTGCTTGATTGGGACTTCCAGCCTCCAGAAACTTAACCTTGAACTTGCAGCCTCCATAACTGAGAAAATTAAATTTATGTTGTTTGAAGCACTCAATCTATGACATTTTGTGATGTCAGCCTGAGCAGACTAAGACATGACCCCTCCTTTGTATGTGATTACGTTTATTTAATATTGCATGGACTCTGTTAGTCCTCAGGTTTATTCCTCCAGCCCTGATGACAGGCTGCAGACTGCTGCCCCAATCAAACATGAGGGTAGCTTTATTTGCAAGAGCTGACATCTACGTAGGGAGCACTAACACCCCATCTGCAGTCCATTCCGTGACAATTATGTTGACTGCCAGTGAATGTCCAAGTCAGCACATGTTCAAGTGGCAGCCAGCTGACATTTGCCTGCAATGTGGATGTGGCAGAGAGGGGACCTGGGCCACAGCATAGGAATGCTCCCTGGAAGGCTCAATCCTTTCATCATTCAAGTTATCATGGCGTCATCATTTGTGTAATGTACTGTGAGGCCATGTCACCCTCACTCATATACACCTGACATGTGACACAAATCTACTGTTTGTTTTATTATATAATTTTTTCACTTAATACAAAGTGGAAAAGATACAGAAAGCGCAAGCATATTTCTGTGTGTTCTCAGTGTCTTTCTGCCATAGTTTCTGCAGAAAATCTTGGAATTGGTTCACTCGGACCATGATGCCAGAGCAGCATTTTTCAAACTGATATGTCAGGATTGGCGAGGCGCCTCCCCTTGTCAGAGAAATAGCACTGGGCACAACTGCTGCCAGACGGACTTCACTCGGACTAGTCGTCAGTTCAATTCCAAATAAAGCAAAGGTCACTGGGGTTTTCAAAGGAGAACTGAAAGGGCACAAAGTGAGATTATGGGAAGTAAAAAAAGAGGGACCAGAAAAGAGACTGCAGGCTGTAAGGAGGAAGTTACAGCGTGGAGTAGCAGAGGATTACTGAAAATGGTTTGGCCTTGTGGGGTGGAACAATTAACGCCTGGCAGTTCAGCAGCTTTGCATTTTCTTTAGCAGAGACTCCCACAAGGGCTGTGTCACTTGTAGGCACACAGCTAGTGCAGGTAGAAGTCAGGCTGAAATGTGGCCGAGGCCCTCAGCTCTGCATCTGGGCAACTCCTTTGGGTCATTTGGAAATTCACAGTTCACACCCAAACCCAAAGGAAACATTTGGAAATAAAAACATTTGGAAATCACACAGGGTATATCTTCCCTCTTTTCCACCTGTGGACATATAAGGATATAGGAAGTTCTGTATGAAACAAACTTTGTTTTCTGTCATTCAACATTTCTAAAACATACTTGGTATCCTGCACAAAATCTATTTATATCCAACATAGCTAATGTTCTGGGGAACCCACTTGATGAAACAGGATTTTGTACTGCTGTTAGTGGTGAGTCACGATAAGAAGGCAAAGTTACCCAAGCCTGCACAGTGAGAGGTCATACAGAGATGAGTCCAGATGGAATCAGGAGCTGAAAGGTAGAGAAATGTCCCTAAAACTAGAGGAGACCACCAAGTTGCTCTAGAGCCAGGAGAAGAATCTAACATTAGCCTGGAAGCTAAAGCCTACCTATGGGGACAAATTGGACAGAGGATACTCCTGCTGCGGTGTGAGAAGCTCAGCTGTGGTGCACCAGGCTCGCAGTGACCTCTGCCCCCGGGCATGCTGCATGGGCAGGACCAGGACTGAGGACATCTGAGGCTGAGAAAGGGCGTTAAGAATCATCTTGGGTGTTGTGAGATGAATTGCCTCCAAATTCAGATGTTGAAGTTCTAACCACCCCTTTGGTACCTCAAAATTCAGAATGGGACTGCATTTGGAGCTAGAGTGTTTACAAAGGCAGTTAAGGTTAAGTGAGGTCATATGCGGGGATCCTAATTCAATATGACTCTGTCCTTAAAAGAAGAGGAGATTAGGATGCAGTCCTGCACAAAGGGAAGACCAGGCAGGGACAAAGGAAGATAGCAGCCATCCACACGTCAGAGGGAAGCCTCAGAAGAAAGCAACCTTGCTGACACGTCCATCTGAGACTTCTAGCTTCTAGAATTGTGAGGAAATAAATGTCTGTCACTTAAACCACTCTGTCTGTGGTATTTTGTTATGGCAGCCCTGACAAACTATATGCTATGGGCACAGAGCAGGTGAGGAAGCCCGATGGGACCAAAAGAAAAAGAAAATGAAACTATTTAGTAGCCAAAGAAGACAGGTGCAATAAGCAAGCCACAGTTAGAGTCTACAGCTGTCAGCTTAACTCTAAGCCTCACCCTAGCTGGCCAAGAGACACAGACCATCGTGGCACGCGACTGGGACTGGACTTCCCCAGAGAACTGGACTTCCCCAGAGAACTGGAAGATGGGCCAAAGCACTGGGCAGGACCCAGCTCCCCTATTAGGCAGGGAAGAATCAGAGACTTATAGCCACAGGGAGCTCTTCAAAATCCATGCTGGAGCTGGAACCAATCTCAGGATAGGAACTGAGTTGAGAGAAGTGAGATACTGAAGATGCTGATTATAAAGTTATCATGCCTGAGCGTGGAGCACAGAGTACTGGTGGCATGAAGCAGTCCCAATTGTTTTAGATTATTTAAATCTATGATAATTAGCCTTATCTGTATGTTCATCACGAAATCTGGACATAACCACGGTAAAGAAGTTACTGCCACTTGTACCTAATGGGCTCAAATTATAAGTGAAGTTTTAAAGCATGAAAATAAGAAGATTTTATTAATACATAAATTGTAATGTTTTCAAGGGAGAGCTAGCATCTCAGGCCCTTTGCAAAATGTTGTCTAGGGAAGCTCAATTTAAATGTTTCTCACTGGGCCAATGGAAATTTAACAGAAAACATATCTTGACAATAGATTGGGTGTGTTGAAATGATGAATTTTGTTGTCCAAGGACTATGACTCATGTCGTGCATGGCCAAGTCCTAAGCTCTTCCTCGACTCTGCTACTGCCTGGGTTTCCTTGTCATCATTAGTTCTTCTTCCAGAGTACAAAGAAGAAAAGAACACAGGAAAAAAAGAGCTGCTTGTGATTTTTTAGCACACATAAAGTAATTATAAGTAGGCATGAAAGCAAGGCATCCTAGAGTTTTGCAAGTTAATAAACACCCTTTGGTTAAAGTGTAGTTCAGTGGGTAAGTATGCAAAGTTAGACTAAAAAAAAGACTGCAAAACAAGACAAGACTGTATTTTAATGGATGATATTGATCTACCTGAAGAAGTAACTCTTCTCACTGAGAAGAAAAGAGTTCAGCATGGATTATAGGAAAACATAATCAAAGACACAAGTTGAAGTTCATTTAAGAAAACATGTCAGTGAAGTTCCTTCCAGGCCTGTGCTTTGGGGCCGCACACATTCACTGAGTGAGCTTACAAAGAAGACCTCTAACTAATTCCCTTTACTGTGATTCTAAACGCACCAGAAAACTTTCAGATTCTCATTTGACCTTCCTTAAGTGAGCATAAATTTTCAGTTTTGTGATAGATAATTTTATTATAAAATCAAGAGTTATTTCGCTTCATATGTTGGTTTCCTGTCTGCTCGTTATTGTGGATTTCCTTCAATGATGGCACCGAGCCTCTGCTGAGGCATAAAGAAAACTAAGTTTTGCTGTGGCAAAGGAGGTGGCAACCCGTGAAATGCTGTAGTGCAACTCAGGACCACTGGGGATGTGCCAGTCTGGAGCGGGCATACGGGTGTCCTGCTGGGTCATCCTCTCACGTGACCTAGGCCTGCAATCCACAACACTTTTGGGAAGAAAAGCTGATGTCTGGAACTCACAGGGAACCTAAAGAGTTTATATGGCTTATTATTGTGTCTGTTCCTTGTCTCTTTTTAGCAAGTAAAATCTAATTGAGTTTAACTGAATTGAACATGAATACATTGCATAGATACATTTTCTAAGGCTACAGCTGCCATGATAGTGATGGCTTTGATGTGACAGTGACCAGTGTAGCTGATAGTGGTAGTACAGCTGCCATGATAGTGATGGCTTTGATGTGACAGTGACCAGTATAGCTGATAGCGGTAGTACAGCTGCCATGATAGTGATGGCTTTGATGTGACAGTGACCAGTGTAGCTGATAGCGGTAGTACAGCTGCCATGATAGTGATGGCTTTGATGTGACAGTGACCAGTATAGCTGATAGCGGTAGTACAGCTGCCATGATAGTGATGGCTTTGATGTGACAGTGACCAGTATAGCTGATAGTGGCAGTACATTTGCCATGATAGTGATCATCGCTTTGATGATCTGGGCAAAGCAAATCAAAAACCTTCTGGAAAGCACTCACCGTTCTAGACACCACAAAGAACACGTGTAATTCAAGGGAGGAGGTCAAAATATCAACATTAACACGAGTTTGGGAGAAGTTTATTCCAACCCTAAGGATGATTTTGACGGGTTCAAGACTTCAGTGGTAGAAGTAACCGCAGTCGTGGTGAAAATAGCAAGAGAACTAGAATTAGAAGTGAAGAATTGCTGCAATCTCATGACAAAACTTGAATAGATGAGGGGTTTCTTCTTATGAGTTACCAAAGAAAACGATTAGTTAAGATGGAATCTACTCCTGGTGAAGATGCGTGAACACCACTGAAATGACTACAAAGGATTTAAAATATTACATAAATTTAGTTGATAAAGAAGTGGCAGGTTTGAGGGGATTAACTTCAATTCTGAATGAAGTTCTATGGTGGATAAAATGCTATTAAAGGAAACTTTCTTATGGAAAGAGCCCAGGGAAGAATAACTTAAGCCGGCATTTGAGTTGAGGAGAGAGAACTGGGACAGAGTTGGCTCAAGGCATCCAATGTAGCTAGAGTTCACAGGACAGAGTATGAGGGAAGAGACAATGTGAGAGAGAGGGAGAGGAAGAAATGGCAGAGAAGGAGCAAAAGGAAGAGGAAGAGAAAAGAGGAAGAGAGGAAAGGAGAAAGAGGGATCCATCTCCAGATTTCTACAAAGATGTCACTTGAGTCTCCAGGTTAGTATCGATAAGTGCATGTGTGTGAAAATATCCAAGACCAAAGTACAGTCTAGTGAAGTAGGCATGAAAATTTCCAGGGATCACATGGGGCTAGGGATATTTTGTTTCTATTAGCCAGAAAGGCAAAATGTTAAAATACGTGACACATTGGGTACAGTAATAGGAAATGTATTGGCTCAGTAACAGAAAAAAAAAAAGCCTTTGATTAAAGGTTTGATCTATCTCACCTAAGAAAGATTAAAAGCAAATTTAGAAAAGATTAGATTTTTTTCTAAATAACTTATCTGCATCCTAGGACAAAATGAAAAAAAATTTTTTTTAATATAATAATGTATTAAAGTATATTGGAACTCAATACATACAGAGAAACAAAGGTAAAAATAAGAAGTCCAAGTGCAGTGGCTCATGCCTGTAATCCCAGCTCTTGGGGAGGCCAAGACAGGGAGTCACTTGAGGCCACGACTTTGACACCAGCATGGGCAACACAACAAAGCCCTGTCTCTACAAAAAAAATTAAAATTAAAAAATTAGCCTTCAGTCCCAGCTACTCAGGAGGCTAAGGAGGGAGATTTCTTGAGCCCAGGAGTTCAAGGTTATAGTGAGCTATAATTGCACCACTGCACTGCAGCTTAGGTGACAGAGCAAGACCCTATCTCTAGAAAAAGAAAAAAGAGAAAAAAAACCAACAATGGAATAGTGGAAACAATAAGCCAGAAGAGAGTGGAAAAACGTCTTTCAAGTACTGAAGGAAAATCTGGCAACCTAGAATTCTGCACCCAACAAAAATATCTCAGAAAAAACAGAAATTGACCTTCTTCATAAATTTAAAATAAGTCTTTTATATATAAGGAAAATGATACGAGAGGAATGTATATCTACCTAAATGAATAAAGAATTCTAAAAATGGAAATGTGTGGGTTAATATTCAGGTGAACACAATGACATTTTTACATGTTGAAATCACTATGAAAATAGACAATTATTTAAAGCAAAGTAACCATGTATTTTAATTTTAAAACAAATTCAGAAGTAAAATGTAACAACAATCATGCAATAATGGGAGAGGAAATGGAGGCATACAGTTGTAAAGCTCTTATACTAGATTTGAAGTGGTAATATTATTTAAAATCAGACTTTCATAAGTCAAGACGCACATTCTAAACTACAAAAAATAAGTAAATAGGCTTCGATGAAAAAATAAGAAGATAAAATATGACAAGTGCTCAGCTGACTCAAGTGAAGGCAGAAAAACATAAATAAGAAAGAGGAACAAAGAACAGTTGGGAGAATCAGAAAACAAAGAGGAAGAGAGCAAACACAAGCAAGTAAAAAGCAGAGATTTGCAGATTGGGCAGAGACAGTAAGACCAACATATATGCTATGTACAAGAAACCTCATTTTCATTTAAAGACATGAATAGGCTAAAAGTATGGAAGAAGGCATATCATGCTAACACCAATTAAATAAAGCAACTATATTAATATCAAATATATTTCAGGACAAGGGATGACACCAAGGAAAAAGAAAGTCTTTCATAATGGTAACAGGAGAAATTCATCAAAAGAATATGATTACCCTAAATGTTATGCTCCTAATAACATAACTTCAAAATACATGAAGAAAAAAAGGCTGAGAGTTAAAAGAAGAAACAAATTTACATTTATAGTTGGAGATCTCAACTTCCTACTGACAATAATCAATGAGAAGTAGATAGAAAATCAATAAAAATGTAGCCAATTCAAGCAACATCACTGTAATCCTGACCTAATAGACATTTATAGAATGCTCCAGCATACATATTCTTTTCAAGTGAACGTATACTACTTACCAAAATAGACTATATCATAACCCATAGAAAACTTCTGAATAAAAGTGAAAGGACTGAAAAAATCCACAATTTTTCTGACAACAATTATATTAAATTAGAAATGAGTAACACAAACATCTGAAAAATCTTCAAGTACTTGCAAATAATAAACACGACAGCAGAAATCAATGAAATATAATAACAATACAGAAATAAAACTAAAATCTGCTTTTTAAAAAGGAGTAATAAAATTGGTAGGAATTAAAAGGGGAAATCACTACAAATCCTACAAATATTAAAAAGATGATTTTAAAGTATTATGAACATCTCATTATGGTAAGTATGATAACTTAGATGAAGTAGACACATTTCTTGGAATATCCAAATTATTAAAGCCCTAAATAGCTCTATATCTATTTTATAATTGCATTCATAGTTAAAATATTCACACAATAAAAATTTCAAATTTACATGGCTCCAGTGATTATTTCTACCTTCAAGAAAGAAACAATAATTCTCAAAGTTTACATTAAAAAAAGAATACGGTCTCAAATCATTAGTCTGGGTTTCTACCTCAAGAAACTAACAAAAGGAGAGCAAAATACATTCAAAGTAAACAAAAGAAAGGAAATAATAAAGATTAAAGCAGAAATTTATAACACTAAAAATGTAAAAACAATAGAAGAAAACCAATGAATCAAAATCAGTTTTTTTGAAAAAAAATTAAAAAATGATAAACATCTAGCAAGTTGACAAAGATATAAAAGAGAGAAACATGTCACCAAGATGAGGAATGAAACAGGAGATATTACTACAGATCGCATAGCCACTAAGAGAATAAGGGAATATTATGAACAACTTCACACTGGTAAGTTCAACAAGTGAGAAGAAATGGACCAGTTTCTCAAAAGTCACAAGCTATGAAACTCAATCAAGAAGAAATAGAAAATCCAATTAGTCCTACAATCATTAAATTAATTGAATGCATAATAAAAATCTCCCACAATGAAATGTTCAGGCTCAGGTTGTTTTACTAGAGAATTCCATCAAATATTTAGGGGAGAATTTACACAAATTTTATGCAATCACTTCCAGAAAAGAGAAGAGAAGGAAATACTAACTCATTTATGAAGTTAGTATTACCCTAATTCCAAAATTAAACAGAGAGTACCAAAAAAAAAAAAACCCTTCAAAACTATGGACCAATATTGCTCTTAAACTTGGATGCAAAAATTCTCATAAGTATTAGCAAATCAAATCCAAATGCATGGAAAGAATTACACACTTGATCAAGTGGGATGTATTCCAGAGATATATATCCAGTTCAATATTTGAAAATCGATCAATATAATATCACTAGGCTAAAGAAGAAAAAATATCAGACTCAATCCACCACTCATTTAAGAGACACTCCTATCATTCAGGAAATTGCAACGACTTTAAGAGTTCTGTGCCAGGAACCAGGGACAAAACCCAAATATAATTCTCCTTGTGTATCCACAGGTTCTGCAACTGTGGATCCAACCTATCATGAATCAAAAATATTTAAAAAATGGAGTTTGTATTAAACATGTACAGACTTATCATTATTGCAAGTAATACAGTATAAGTATGATAATTATTTACATAGTGTTTACATGGTACTAGGCAATATAACTAATAATAGAGGTGATTTAAAGTATATGGGAGGAGGCATATAAGTCATATGCTAATACTATGCCATTTTGTATCGGGGACTTCAGCACCTGGGGATTCTGGTATCAGTGGGAGGTCCTGGAACTCTGCCCCATGGCTATCGAGGGATAACTACATGAAGTTGATGCTGGAACAATGTGAGCATCAGGAGCTCCCTTTCCCCACATATATGTGTATTTTCGTGCAGTCAAAAATCCACCTATTGACTTCTGACTCCCCAAAACTTCACACCTAATACTCTGCGGACTGTAAGACCGACTGATCACACAAACAGGTGAGTGAAAAATACTTTTGTACGTTATATGTATTATGTACCGTATTCTTACAATAAAACAAGCTAGAGAAAAGAAAATATTAGGAAAATCATAAGGAAGATAAAATATATTTACTATTCATTAAGTGGAAGTGAGTCATCATAAAGGTCTTCATCCTCATCGTCTGCAGGTTGAGTGAGCTGAGGACGAGGAGGAAGGAAAGGGTTTGGTCTTGCTTTCTCATGGGTGGCAGAAGAAAATCCACATGTAAGTAGATGTGCACAGTTCAAACCCATGTTGGTCAAGGGTCAATTATATGCCTATTTTTATTATATATACAATAAGGGATATTAAGTAGCTATGATAATCAAGACAATGTTATATTAGCAAATAATAGATACATATATAGATGGAACAGAATAAAGAACCCAAAATAAACCCACACAAATAAGCCCAACTGACTAATAAAGCAATTCATTTCAATGGAGGTGATAAAGCAATTTAATGGAGGAAGGATCGTCTTTTTCATAAACAACGCAGGAACAATTTGGCATTTATAAGCCAAAAAATGAACATTGGCCTAAACATCAGAGCCTACACAAAAGAATAACTCAAAGTGGATCACACACACAAATGCAAAACATAAAATTAGAAAACCTTTTTAAAAAGGCAAATGAAAATCTTCAGGTTATATGGCTAGGCAAAAACTTCTTAGACTTGGCATGAAAATCATGATCTAGAAAAAGAAAAATTGATACTACGACCTCACCAAAACTTTTGCTCTGTGAGAGCCTATGTGAAAAGAATAAAAATCTGGGAGAAAATATTTATAAACCACATAGCTAACGAAGGACTTGTATCTGTCATGTATGTAGGACGCTTAAAACTCAACAGTAAAAAATAATCAAATAAGAAACTTGGCAAAATACGTTTCACTAAATAGGACAGACAGATGACAAACATATGAAAAGATGTCCAATATCATTGGCCAGTAGGAAAATGCAAATTAAAATCCCAGTGAAATATCACTATACACCTATCAGAATGACTAAAATAAACAGGCAAACAAACACAGTGATGGTACCAAATCCTGGCAAAAATGCCACATAACTGGATAACTCCTAGATTGTTGGTGGAAATATAAAATGGGACAATGGTGTGTACAGCTGCTCTGGGAAAGGTTCGGCAGAAACACTTCTTACAAAATACTTACAATATACTTATCATACAACTCAGAAATTACACTCTTGGGCGTTTATCCCAGAGAAATAAAAACGTATGATCACAAAAAAGCAGTATGTAAATGTTGACAGCAGTTTTATTGATAATAATTGAAAACTGGAAATAGCTCAAATGTCCCTCAGTGGGTGAATGGTACAATTGTGGTACATACATATGGGACACTCAGAAATAAAAAGGAACTAACTATTCATATGCTCAACAACTTGGGTGAACTCCAGGAATTTGTGCCAACCAAAAATAGATAAATAAAGCCAATCTTAAGAAGTTACATTCAGTATGATTCCATTAATATAGCACTCTAAAAATGACAAAATTGTAGAGATAGAAGACAGATTAATGATTGCCAAGGACTCAAGATACAGGGACAGGCCTGTGACTATGAATGTTAGTAAAGAATGGTTATGATAGGTCTGTTTAGTGTCTTGACTGTGGTGGCGGTCACACAAATCTATAAGTAAGGTAAGATTGCACAGAGGTAAATATCCACACACAGACAAATGAGTGTGTGTGAAACAGGTGAAATCTGAATAGAGGCAATGGACGGTATCAGCGCCAATCTTCCTTAATGATGTTGTACTATTGTCATACAATATATTACCACTGTTTGAAACTGGGGGAAGAGTTGATGGGAAGTGAATATTCTTAGAACTGCATGTGAATCTATAATTATTGTAAAATAAAGAGCAAACAAATTAATAAATGCCTCATGTACCGGCTCCTAGTCTTACCACTAAAATTTGGGGATGACTCAGAAGTTGTCTGCAGAACCAGAACTGAGCAGCCTAGCAGGGTCTCAGGTAAGGGAGCCCTGCTCAAGGGGTTGGATAACTGTCAGAGACTCAGGCTTAGGGTCCAGCAAAGCAAGCCTTGGTGGAGAAGTGTGAGCTTAAAAGATTTCGATAATTGATATTTTAAGAGAAGCATTTCAGTAGTCATGATGAGGGGAAAAAAGAGAGGAAAATAAGTAAATAAATGTAGAAGGAATCAACAAATTAGAAAAATCACCATAGTGTAAACTAGTAAAATAAGTGTTTCAGACAAGGATTGTCAAGAGATGCTGAAAAGCACTCAAGGCAAGGTGATGAGGAACACGATACCCCTGCAGGCTCATAACATTGCCCCATAGAGTGCTTGCAGACCAGAAAGGGTAAACATCCCTTCAGATAACGGAGCACACCGTTGCATTTAGCTATGCGGCACCATCAGCATCACTAACACAAGTCTTCCTAATACTATGTGCCTCTTGATGCAATGTGATATGAAATACGCAGAAGTCGTATTCTTTCCAAAAATGTTTAGTACAAATCTAAACAAGCTTTTAAATCTAATTTCTCAGTTGTATGAAATATGGAAAATAGAAAATTCAACCATGTAACTCCAGAACATGAAATATTACACAAGCTCAGTCCCCTTAATAAATCAACACCATGACAAAAGAAAAAAGGAGAGGACTTTCTTATTAAAGAGATGCAGTAACAAAGCATAATGTGTGAATGTTGATTTTGTTCTTGTTTTAATAAAAGTTTTTATAGCCATTTTTGAGGCGATTGGAGAAATTTGAATATGGACTGTGTACTAGATGATATTGGGGATTAGTTTAATTTTCTTAGCTTTGATCAGGAGGGTATCATTTTATAGCAGGATATTTCTATTTTAAGGAGATGTATACTGGACTTTTTATAGTGGTAAAATGTCATATCTACACTGTCTTCCTTCTGAAAGAAAAAGTATGGAAGAGACAAAAACTGATGAGAAAGAACTCTTCCCCAGGATCTCAGAGACGTTTTCTACCTGGACTGGGTGTTGTGTACTGGATGCATTCCGAATGTGACTTCAAAGGGAAAACAGCTGGGTGCTTACTAAGTGCCAGTCTTCTTAGACAGCAGGCTTTTAGAGGTTATCTCATTTAATCCGCACAGCAATCCTCTTAGTTGAAATGCGACAGTCTATTACGATTATCTAAAATAAGAATCTCCTCGGGGAGATGAATTTGTTCTGAGTCAGGAGAGTATATCAGGAAGTGAGATCATGGAAAAGTGGCTTTCTTATGAGGAGAGTGAAGCTTCAACCATGGATTCACTTTCAGACATGGAGCTAATTGAAGATTTGAATCCCTTAACACACAACGCTTTTAAGAAATTGAATTTTCTTCCTGAGGACCAATTAGATTCATTTTGCCTTGCGAGATGTTAATAATTTGTGACTCAAGTGAGTTTATAAGTATTATATGTATTTCTACACAAAACATGAATTAGAATAATAAAAATTTAGGAAATTCTTCCTCTATTAACTTGACATCTCTTAACTTCACAGTTTTGAATGAGTAACAGTAATATGTACACAGCCTACTTGAGATGCAGAAAGGAAAAGCTCAGAGCAGGCAGAAGTGAAAACCATAACTTCTGAAAAGACAGTATTAAGGACAAATGTATTTCCTGATGCTGTTGTAGACCCAAAGAATACTAAGGAACCACACTCCCTAACGGTTAGGCAGAACTTTTAGGCTTATGAAATATCAAGTAGTCTTTTCTAGGTACCTAAACGCTGCAATGCCCAAAGACATGAATGGAATGGGGAAGAACCCAGTAGCTGCAGACGCTGGACACAGTATGCATTCTCTTTTGAATCTGCGCGGTATTTTCAACTCTGCACTGAGCACTTCACATCTTGAATTAAATGAGGAAATTAATTGTATTTATTGTTGAAATAAGTAAAAAAATGAAAGACTTCCAAAAGATTATGTGAAATTTTATTTTTAAAATTATTTTATATTTTTTGAGACTTAAGTCCCACTCTGTCACCCAGGCCAGAGTGCAGTGGCATGATCTGGGCTCACTACAACCTCCCCTTCCCAAGTTCAAGCGATTCTCCTGCCTCAGACTCCCCAGTAGCTGGGACTACAGATGCATGCCACCACACCCTGCTAAGTTTTGTATTTTTAGTGTAGAGATGGGGTTTCACCGTGTTGGCCAGGCTGGTCTCAAACTCCTGACCTCAGGGGATCCGCCTGCCTTGGCCTCTCAAAGTGCTGGGATTACAGGCATGAGCCACTGCGTCCCCACCTATACCATAGTTTTTATTGCTATTTTAGAATGTAAGCTTCTACTTAGAAAAAACGTTAACTGTAAAACAGCCTCAGTCAGGTTGTCAGGAGGGCTCCATGTGTGTTACTGGCCCTGAAGACCTCCAGTGGGACAAGGTAGGAAGGTGAGAGACGGTGACACTGATGCTCCCGACGCTGGATGGGCCTCAGCTAATGTGTGGGCTCGTGTTTTAATTTTTAACAAAAAAGTTTAAAAAGTCAAAAGAGTAAAAGTTACATTTAAAAAGCTTACAGGATAAGAATATAAAGAAAGAAAATGTTTTTGTACAGCTGTGCAATCTGTGTTTTAAACTATTATCACGGAGTCAAAAAGTAAAAATCAAAAACAAAAAATACTTTTTCACAGGGTAACAAAGTTACAATAAACCAAGGTGAATTAATGAGGAATATGAGGAAAAACCTACTTTCTAATAAATGTAGTGCTGCCTAAGTGCACAGTATTTATAAAGTCTACCACAGTGTACAGTAGTGTCATGGCCTTCACACTCACCCTCACTCACGGACTGACCCAGAGCCACCTCCAGGCCTGCAGGCTCCATTAGTGGCATGTGCCCTAAACAGGTGTACCATTTGTATCTCCCATACTGTATTTTTTACTGTACACTTTGTATGTTTAGACATGTTTAGATACAACCATGCTTACCATCATGTTACCATTGCCTGCAGTATTCAGCACAGTCACATGCCAGGCAGGTTTGTCACACAGGAGCAGTAGTCTACCACAGAGCCTGGGTGTGTAGTAGGCTGTGCCATCTAGGTTTGTGCAAGGGCACTCTAGGATGTTTGCACAATGATGAAATCACCTAATGATGCATTTTTTGGAACATGTTCCTATCATTAAGAAATGCATGGGCCAGGTGCAGTGGCTCACGCCTGTAATCCCAGCACTTTTGGAGACTGAGGTGGGCAGACCACTAGGTCAGGATTTCAAGACCAGCCTGGCCAACATGGTGAAACCCTGTCTCTACTAAAAATACAAAAATTAGCCTGGTGTGCTGGTACATGTCTGTAGTCCCAGCTACCCGGGAGGCTGAGGTAGGAGAATCACGTTGTTGTAACTGAGTGAATTAGAAGGAACACGCCATGCTCTGAGTTTTAAATTAAGAGTTTTTTATTGATTTGCCAGCGACGGAGAGATGGCTAATGCTTAAAATTTTTTTGGCCCCAAGGAAGGGGCCTGGTTATCTTTTATACCTTGATTTAGGTAGGGGAGGGGAGTACCTAGCTGAAGCGGAATTTTACAGAAGGACAAGAGCAGGTTAGAGGAAGGGGCTGTGGGCACAGGTGGTTTCCATACAATTACCAAGAAGAGGGGTGATCAGGCCCCTTCTACACAATGATTAAAGGGAAACTTTTTTCTTACAATAGCAGGGGGAGGTATGCCAAGCAGGATGCGGTACAATGGTTACAAATGTTAAGAACAGTAGTTTCAATGCTTCTAAGTGCAGCATGACCCAGTTATGCACCCAAAGGGGCTGTGGTAAGGAGGAGGAAGGCAGCTTGGAGTTTACAGCTCAAATGGAGTCAGTGATGCTAGCCCAGGGCAGGTTATTACAGCATGAACCCGGGAGGCAGAGGTTGCAGTGAGTCAAGATCTCGCCACTGCACTCCAGCCTGGGCGACAGAAGGAAACTCTGGCTCAAAAAAAAAAGCGCATATTTGGTCCTGTTGGAATGGATTTAGGGTCTCTAACAGTTGAGGATAGTCTGGTTCATGTAGATTTGAACCTGACGAAATGACTTGTGAGAAATGGAAAGAGTTGTTGGCAGGTTTCTGTTTCTGAGGAACTCCTTTTGTGCTCATTCTGTCACCTTTACTTTATAACAAAGTAAACCACGTTACATGAAATAATTCTGTTGAATTTTGATTTTGAAAGACAACTTTCACCAGTTAACACATTGCTGATTTTGTTTTCCTCTTTCTAGATTTTTAGATGAATATCAGATTCAACAAATTGTATCATTAGCAGTGAAACTGAATGTGAATGATTGTTTCTGAGGGGGAAAAAACTCAAAACAGTGAGACTTTTACTCTCTCAGGTAAACACTGCAATGCTGATTGAGTTCTTAAAACAGTTTATATTTTTTAAAGCAGCAGCAGAATTCTCTAAGTGGAGGGATTACATAGGTGCCCTGGAGCTCCAGCATGGTGAGTGGAGTCATACTTTACAATTTTATTTGTTGACTTAGATGTACTAAGAATGATTTCTTCACAATTCTGAAAGGGGAAATGATTTCTAGAAAAATAATATATTTACTAATATACCCATCCTTTGCCTATCTCTTGTCTTGCATGTGTGTTTAGAAGTAACAAAAACCAAGTGTGTCGTATGGCAAGCTTACGGGAGGCCCTCCCCTGGTGGAGCATGTTGGCCTTGATCAGACTGAACAAAAATCATCTCAGAGAGCAAGGAATTGCTGCAGACTTTAGCAGCACCTGAGTGCTACTCTGACTGGATCATCGGAATACTCAGAATTTTTAAAGTGTCGGTCACAGAAATACTAACAGAAGAAATTGGCTTACAGGAAAAACCACAATTTGAGAAGGAAGTCACTTATCTTTGAAATAGAATGTGTCAGCAAACTAAAGAAGCAGCTCTCAAGTGACTCCCTGCCATTAACCAAAATTTTGAGGTGTACTTTTTCAAGGACCACGACTATTTCTTAGAACATATAGTGCAATTTCAAACTGTGTACTTGAAAGGGATCCTTCACAAAAAGTTATAGCACAGGATTTTTTCATGAAAATGAAGATGTCACTTCTGCTGAATGGAAGTCTAAAGAGAAAAGGCAAAGAAAGAGACTCAAGACACATGAAGTGGGCCGGCCGCGGTGGCTCAGCACTTTGGGAGGCCGAGGCGGGAGAATCACCTGAGGTCAGGAGTTCGAGATTAGCCTGGCCAACATGGTGAAACCCTGTCTCTACTGAAAATACAAAATGTAGCCCAGTGTGGTGGCAGGCACCTGTATTCCCAGCTATTCGGGAGGCTGAGGCAGGAGAATCGCCTGAACCTGGGAGGTGGAGGTTGCAATGAGCCAAGATTCTGCCACTGCCCTTCAGCCTAGGTGACAGAGCAAGATCCTGTGAAAAAACAGAAGAAAGAAGGAAGGAAGGAAGGAAAACATACAAAGTGGACCATTTCCAGGCATTGGATGGTTGCAGGATAGATGCCCACATGCACCTACAGAAGCAGAGGGCATGCCCACCAGGTCAGTCTCCATGAGTAGACATGCAAAGCTCACCACCCCTCACTGTTGCCACCAAATGTTACAGACCTCCATGCATGTGGACAAAGCTAGAGAATATTTTATAATACTGCAGCAAAAACCTGAAGATTTAAGCAAAATGCCTCTCTGTGGTGATGGGGGTTGAAAAGCATAGCCAGGGAGCAGCCACTGTCATCATACCAGCTGCTGCCATTAAATGCCTCACAGCCACAACTTCCGGATCTCTGAAGTTAAACCAAACTTTAGCTCTGAAGTCGGGCCACAGCAAAAGACGCTTCCTTAACTTAGAACTGTGAAGAATTTAATAGAGAAACGAGGCTAGAATACATCTGCATGTTGAAGAGCTATTTATGATTTCATGTTATATATGACAAATTTTATTATCATTCCCTTTAAAATTGAGAAATTGATTCTCACAGTCCAATGGGTGAACTTGTTTTTAACAAATGAATTAACCATGAGACTGCTCATTAAAATATAATATTGCAACTGTCTATGGAAGAATGGATTATACAATTTGCAGCCAGCATAAGAAAAACAAAAACTTTTTATTGGAACTATCAAGAAAGTAATTTTGCTGTCAACTCTCTAGTTTTTATATAAATTTTTATAACTTTGCTTTAAAAACTTCTTGTGAAATGGTTTGCAAATTACATATAGTATAATAAAATACTTTAGCCAAAAAAAGGATATTTACTAGTATGCAATGTAGCCATACTTTAGAAGCTTATACAGACTTTATAATTGTCCTTGGAGGCCAGAAGTTTGCTTTGTCAGTCACTCTCCTGGCTTGGAGGGGCTCTCACCAGCATCTTCCTTTGTCCCTGAAAGGGTTGTAGAGGTGTGCATTAGTTTCCTGAGGCTGTCATAACAAAATACCGTATACTGAGTATGGCTTAACCTAAAGAAATGTATTGTCTCGCAGTTCTGGAGGTGGGAAGTCCAAAATCAAGGTGGTGGCAGAGGGTTGGTTCTTCTGAGGGCTGTGAGGGAAAGATCTGTTCCAGGCCTCTCTCCTTGGCTTGTAGATGGCTGAGCTGTAGTTTGGTTACTTGTTCCCTCCAAAACACATGTGGAAATGTGATCCCCAGTGCTGGAGATGGGGACTGGAGGGAGGTGTTTGGTCATGGGGGCGGATTCTTCATGAATGTCTTGGTGCCCTCCCTGTGGTGATGACTGAGTTCTCTCTCTATGAGTTCATGCAGGAGCTGGTTGTTTAAAGGAGCCTGGCACCTCCTCCCCTCTCTCTTTCTCCTCCTCTCACCATGTGACATGCCTGCTCCCCTTTCACCTTCTGCCATGAGTAAAAGCTTCCTGAGGGTTTACTAGAGGCAGATGCCAGCACTGTGTTTCTTATACAGTGTGCAGAACCATCAGCCAAAATAAACCTCTTTTTTTTTGTAAATTATCCGGTATTATATCCAGTATTTTTGTAAATTATCCTGGTATTATAAAGTATCTAGTATTATATTCAGTATTTTGTAAAATATCCAGTATTTTTTGTAAACTATCCAGGTATTCCTTTATAGCAACACAAAACGGAGTAATACAGCTGCCCTCTCCCCCTGTCTCTTCAGATCATTTTCCCTGTATGTATGTGTACCTCTCTGTCCAAATTTCCCCTTTTTATAAGGACACCAGGTCATATTGGATTAAGGCCCACCCTAATGACCTTATTAATTTTCCTTTTTATAAGAACACCAGTCATATTGGGTTAGGGTCCATCCTAATGACCTCACTTGAACTCCTATTTCGAGGTTAGATCATGCGCTGAGGTATTAGAGATTAGGATTTAACATGAAAGGTGGGGAGGATGCAATGCAGCCCATCACAGGGTGTATTCCCCTCTGGGGCTGCGTTACCCAAACCATCCTGGGAAGGGTAACAGGGCCAGAGGAGCTGAAGAACTGTGAGCCATTATTTACCAGGCTTGGGATCTCTCTCTTGCACTACAATCCCCCTGAAAACCCTACTGGTTGCCAGTTGAATTCATCAGGAACTACAGTGCCCAGTGACAAAGGCTGGAAATCTTTTCTCCTAAAGATCTTTAAGGGTGCACCTGCTCTCACAGTCCCTCTGGCTCTGTGTGTGTGGCTGTGTCCATTCCCTACAGCTGCATGAATGAGTTTTGCCTCAGTCCCTGCTCCTCACTGTGGGGAACCAAGTGCCAGCCTCAACTTGCTGGGCAGATGCTGTGTGACGGTTTGAGTGCTAAGCTCTTTACAGATATGGTCTCATTTTATCTTCCTCATAAGCCAAAGAAGTAAAGGATGACATTACTGTTTTATAGATGAGAAGGCCAAATTGTGAAGAAATTAAGTGATTTGCCTAAGGTCTCTGTTGATCATTTTATTAAATGAAGTCTCATATCCATTATGCTTTTTCATTGATCAGAAACAAAATACCACTCATGGTGAGAACAGGGATGTGGAGGAGCATGAGAAGAACAGAGAAGTAGGAGAATTTCATTAGTCTCCAGACCAAAGACCAATACCTATGATTAAAAAGAAAGGGGACTCCATGTTCATAGTGGCGTTATTCACAATAGCCAAAAAGTGAAGCCACCCAGTGTCCTTGCATGGATGGATGGATAAGCAAAATGTGGTCCATGTATACAACGCAACGTTATCCAGCGTGGAAAAGGAAGGAAATCTTGTTATATGCCAGAACATGGATGAACCTTGAGAACATTATACTGAATGAAATAAGCGAGGCACAAAAGAACAGGCACTGTGTTCCACTTACATGAAGTGGCTGGAGTGCTCAGACTCATGGAGACAGAAAATAGAACGGTGGTTGCCAGGGGATAAGGAGTTGGCAATAGCGTACTTGTATTTAATGGTTACAAAGTGTCATTTTTAAGAAGATGAAGGTTTTACAGATGGTTGGTGGTGACAGTTGCACAAAAATGTTAATGCTTTTAATGCCACTGGACTGTATACTTAGAAATGACTAAGATGATAAGTTTTCATGTGTATTCACCACAAGTTAAAAATAATTCTAAAAAAAGGAAAGAAAAGGCACTGACCCCAACCCATACACACTCAACAGTTTTTGAATCCAGATTTTCTGGAAATGATATAAAATGTCTTTTGATCCAATCACTCAGAAAGGTCAAGAGAAAACCTTGAATTTTTATTGGAAAGATAGCCTTGAAGCAAAAGCAAAAGCCTTGAAGCCAAAGAACCTGTCTGTGTGCATCTTCGGAAAACACTTGAGTAATAAATCATCGTTGCACTTGAACGAAGGTCTCCAGGTCCCAGGGTAGGTGTGGGGTTGGCAAGAGTGCAGCTTTAAAGTGTGGGCTCTGGGACTTCTCGCTGAGGATGAGTTAACATTTCTACCAGTTCTGCACAGGTGAATCTAAGCACAGGTGGTGCCGGGGAGGTAAACATGGAGATGACCAAGGAAACACATTCTGACCCATCCCTGATTGCAAAATGAAAGAGTGTTGGATCCAGAATGTGGTTGGTGCTTGATAAACGCACTGTCCCTGACCAAAACAGGGCAGAAGGGTGACATACACACTCCTATTTCTCATCTCCAGTTTGTTCCTCATCATCTACCTCTTTCTCTTCCTGCCTCTCCTGTAAATCTTGAAGTTTGTAAATTCTGGTCTGGCTTACTGCTCATAGTCATCCAGCACTTAGTTTTGAAACATACCAACCCTGTACAAATGGCAGTCAGGGTGACTGTTACGAAAAGTAAATTTAATTACACTATTCCTCCACTTAACATTTTCCATGTTTCCCCATTCCCTGAGGCACATGACTGAAGCCTAAAGAACGCATGCCCCACGTGCTGCCTGCCCATTGGTCCAGCTGCCACCCCAACAAGATCTGGCACCAGATCCACAGTCAGCAGTGCTGGCCCTGCAGCCTCCACAAACGGTACTCACCAGCCCGCAGCCTCAGCTCCTATCACACTCACCCGCCCACCGCTTCCAGCTCAGCCCACAACCTCACCTTAGCCTCCAGGAAGTCTCCAGGTGGTTCCTCAACTTACGTGTATCTTTTTACCTTAATCCTAGAAGTTGACTTGCTGGTTGCATTATGATTCCCAAGCCCTAGCTGTGGAAGGAGAGTCCCTGGAGAGTGGGACAATGTCTTTGCCCATGAACTTCCAACCCTGGCATAGTGCCAGGTTTTTCATGGGATTCAGTAAGCACTGCATGTGAAATGCATTGTGCCAAGTTCTTCTGCCTCTTGTTTAACCCTTCCAAAGCAGGCTTCTTCTATGCAGACCAGGCTCAAACCATGCTTCCAGGTGCCCTTGTGAGGTACCACTACAGTGTAGTACACAGGCCTGCATGTGGCCACATGGCATTGATTCTAGGCCTCGGTTTCCTCTTTGGGAAGCTAAAGTGACTGTACTAAATTCAGAGAGAAATTAGTTAATTTATTGCTTGCTTTTAGAATGATTCTTGAAATATGAAGAAAAAATATAAATTTCTGGCTTATTTTTGCTTTTCTTTTCCTAGAGTAACTGAAGTTTTAAAAATCAACCAATGAAGGGAGCAATAAAAACAAATTCAGGTTCACATGTGTGAGACTGGCAGCACAATGCAGCTAACCTCTGCTAGTTGGTGCCTCACAATTGGAAATCCATCCTGGAAGTTCCCAAGCCCATGCATGTGGCAGAGGACCTTGAAAACACAGCAAATGACTGAGCGCACATTATTAACTTTTTTTTTTTTTTTTTTTTTTTGAGACGGAGTTTCGCTCTTGTTACCCAGGCTGGAGTGCAATGGCGTGATCTCGGCTCACCGCAACCTCCGCCTCCTGGGTTCAATCAATTCTCCTGCCTCAGCCTCCCGAGTAGCTGGGACTACAGGCACGTGCCACCATGCCCAGCTAATTTTTGTATTTTTAGTAGAGACGGGGTTTCACCATGTTGACCAGGATGGTCTCGATCTCTTGACCTCGTGATCCACCCGCCTCGGCCTCCCAAAGT
>PVKV010013482.1:0-10164 GCA_004027835.1 Alouatta palliata
CCCAGGCTGGAGTGCAATGGCGCGATCTCGGCTCACCGCAACCTCCGCCTCCTGGGTTCAAGCAATTCTCCTGCCTCAGCCTCCCGAGTAGCTGGGACTACAGGCACGTGCCACCATGCCCAGCTAATTTTTGTATTTTTAGTAGAGACGGGGTTTCACCATGTTGACCAGGATGGTCTCGATCTCTTGACCTCGTGTTTTATGTCTTATTCTTCCTCATATTTTCCAACAATTTTAAATGTTGGGCAACTTTTATAAACATAGAAGATTTCTCTTTTTTTGTTATTATTATGTATTCTCCACTGAAGGATCCGAGTTTAAATCTTCATAAAAGTGCTTTGGGCAAATTAGGTAACATGAAAATACTTCATCTCTCTCATGGGGGAAGGGGAAAATCTCCCCCTGCAAAGGATTCTTGTTGCAAAGGCTACATACAAAATACTTCTTACTGAATTAAAACAAGCAAACGAAACATGAAGACAGGGTCCAAACACGTAAATAATGATTAAAAGCGATTAAAATATGAGATTTTGTAAGATGCCTGCCTCTAGAAAAGGTTCGCAGAGGAAGAAAAAAAGGCAAAGGGTGAATATCATGGTAATTATATTAGTTGGGATTCTCCGAAGCAGGAAAAGAACCAGTACATTAATAGATAAGTAGATAGATTGATAGATAGACAGATGAAGCATAAATATTTACTGGCTGACACAGTTGTGGGGTCTAGCAGATACAAAATCTGTAGGAAAGGCTGGAAATTCAGTTAAGAGTTGATGTTACAGCCTTGAGTCTGAAACCTGCAGGACAAGCCAGCAGGTGGGAAAGTAAGGCAGGGTTTCTATGTTTCAGTCATGAAGCAGGATTGCTTCCTGGGGAAACCTTAGTCTTTGCTTATAAGGCTCTTAACTGATTGAATGAGGCCCACCAACATTATGGAGGGTAATCTGTTTCACTTAAAGTCAATTAATTATAAATGTTAATCACATACACAAATACCTTCACAGCAACATCTAGACTGAGCACCACAGCCTAGTTGCATTGACACATGAAATTAATTATCCCAGTGACTATTTCATCAAAAAGTTGTCACCATTCTTGAAGCAAGTAGAGGTGCCCTGAGTGAAAATTCAGAGTAAATTAGTGCCTCCTTTGCTCAGGTTTAAGTAGAGAGTTTGCAAGAGCTATGAAACAGTTCCACAGAACATTAATATATTTGTCCCCCAGTAGCAAAACCACTAGGCATTCACTGATTATCTCACTGTCCTCACAGAGCACACAGTTTCTCTCCTGTTGAGGTGGGCCACAGACCTGCTGTACTCTCGTGTGTACAAGCTGCATGAGAAAAGCAGAGTCATATGTCTTCACTTAAGAAACAGTTCTCTTTTCACTAGTGATGCTTATCCCCAGTTTGCTTTGTCACCCATTATTAATATATAGAAAGAAGGCCAAAATCAGAAATTATGAAAATAACAATTTTGGAAAGGATAGAGTTGAGGGGAAATGGTGCATTTTAATTCTCAATCTATGACTTCTGCCTGGGCCTTCCTTGGGAAACCAAAAGGCCACCTACCCTAATATAGCTACGGAACATTTATGGTTGGGCAGAGGACCTTGGCCTACTGGGGCAGTCATATTTTTGTTCTATAGCTTGTGCTATAAAATTTATATGTTCTTTGTGTAAAAGTGTTTATTCTCCTTATAAACTCCAAGAAATGCTTTTTTTAAAATTACATGCTTTATAGATTGAACTTGCCTTTTGTTATTTTTCAAAAAGATAAAATTACAGAAACTATTATAATTATTACTGTCCTCAAAATTATAGACCTAAAGATTGGAAACAACGTCAGAGATCAAGCCCATTTTTGTGTCTGTGTTCAATAAAAGATGTGGAAGTGAAGCATTACCTTGAGATTTTATCACAAATTTCCAGGGATCTACAAGGTTTGATTCCAGAGACATGGTAAAGGAAACAAATATATTGAGAACTCTCTTTGTGGATACTGATTATTAGATACTCATTCTTTATATTTTAGATTTTTTAAAGGTAGTGTATACAAAAACTAAATGGCCTTCTGGAAACTGGAAAGAGCTCACATATGCATAAAGACAAAGAAGTAGAAATAAGAAGGTGATGCAGACACATGGAGAAGGGCAAGATAAAAGAAACAGAAAGGAGCCTTGGGAAAAGAAACACATGTGCAAATGCGCGCACACACACACACACACACACACACACACACACACACGCAGAGCAGGAGGGGAATAAGAATAACAGAAGGTTACAGAGGCCAAGAGCCTGGATTGTTCTCTTGTCCATTTTTGTCCATGTTTGGATGCTCCCGACATAATAAACACTACCCTATGTCAGATTATGCAGCAGCATAAAACAGTATACACATAAAACAGTATACACAATCCAAAGTCTCCAAGACTATTTTCATTTGAATAAAATATATTTTAAATAATTTGTAACTGATATGCTGTACTTGTACATATTTATAGGGTACAATATGATAATTCCATAATGTATGTGTTAAATACCAATTGAATCAAGGTAATTAGCTTATCCATCACCTCATGCATTTATCATTTCTTTGTGGTGAGAACATTCAAAAGCCTCTCTTCCAGCCATTTTATAGCATGCAATACCCTACTATTTACCATAGTCACCCTACTGTACAACAGAACTCCAGAACTTATTTCTCCTACCTTATTGTGACTTTCTACCTGTTGACTAGCCTCTCCTCGTCCTCCCCTCCAAACTGCCCTCCTCAATCTCTGGTAACCATTGCTGTGCTCTCTGTTTCTATGACATCAACTTTAAAAAAAAAAAAAAAGATCCCAAGTGAGTGAGACTGCAGTATTTGCATTTCTGTGTCTGGCTTATTTCACTTAACATGATGTCTTCCAGGTTCATTCATGTTGTCGTAAATGACAAGAGTCTTCCTCTTTTTTATGGTTGTGTTTATATTTATATATTTTATATATTATATAATATAAACATTGTGTTTCTATATCACATTTTCTTTATCCATTCATCTGTTATTGGACATGTACACTGATCCAATATCTTGGCTATTATAAATAGTGTTGCAATAAACACTGGAGTGCAGATACCTCTTCAGCATATTGATTTTATTTCCTTTGGATATATACCAAGGAGTGGGATTACTGGATCCTTTGGTAGTTCCATTTTTAATTTTCTGAGGAACTTCCAAAATACTGTTCCCCATCATTTCTGTACTACTTCATATTCCCACCAGCAGCGTGTAAGTGTTCCCTTTTCTCTGCATCCTCACCAACACTTGTTTGCTTTTGTCTTTTTGATAATAGCCATTCTAACTGGAGTGAGGTGGTATCTCACTGTCATTTTAATTTGCATTTCTCTGATAATTAGTGATGTTAAACACTTTTTCATATGCCTGTTGGCCATATGTATATCTTCTTTTGAGAAATGTTTATTAAGGTCTTTTGCTCATTGTTTGTTGAATTTTTTTTTTTTTTTTGGCTGTTAGTTTCCTTATATGTTCTATATATTAACTCCTTGTCAGATGTGTAGTTTGCAAACACTTCCTACCATTGGTGTAGGTTGTTTCCTTTGCTGTGCAAAAGCATGTTAGTTTGATGTAATTCCATGTGCCTATGTTTGCTTTCATTGCCTGTGTTTTTAAGGTCTTATTTAAAAACATCCTTGCCCATCCCAGTGTTACGAAGTGTATTCCCTGTGTTTTCTCCCAATAGTTTCATAGTTTTGAGTTTTACACTTAATTCTTTAGTACATTTTGAGTTGATCTTTGTACATGATGAGAGATAGAGGTATCACCTCATTCTTCTGAATGTGGCTATCCAATTTTCCCTGCACCATTAATTGAAGAGACTCTTTTCCTCAATGTGTGTTCTTGTTACCTTTGCTAAAAATAAATTGGATGCAGGTGCACAAATTTGTTTCTGGGATCTCTATTCCATTTAATTGGTCTGTGTGTCTTTTTTTATGCCAGTACTGTGCTGTTTTTGTTACTATAGCTTTGTAGTGTATTTTGAGGCCTCCACATGTGTTATTTAAACTCAGGAGTATTTGGCTACTCACTACATAAATTCTGTGATTGTTTTCTCTTCTGTGAAAAATGTCATTGGTATTTTGACAGTGATTGCATTAAATCTGTAGATTGCTTTGGGTAGTATGGCCATTTTAACAATACTAAAACTTCCAATCCAGAAACACAGGATATCTTTCCATTTATTTGTGTCTTCTTCAATTTCATCATCAATGTTTTATAGTTTTCAGTGTAGCGGTCTTTCACCTATTGGGATAAGTTTCTTTCTAGGTATTATAAATGATTTTTGACCTGAATTTTTGTTACCATGACTGCAGGCAGTATTCAAGTTTAGTCTGCCACTGAACATGATTCGGTTGTGACTATTCTGCCATTTTTTAAATTTTTGCCTCTCTGTAGCATCATTCAAAATGAGGCCTAACAGACCCAGTTCTATTTTCCTTAAAGGCATGTAAGACTTATGAATTTGACAGTTGATTGCTTTAGTGAAACTCTTTGGGATCATTTATAGCTTATGCTATTAAAAAGGCATTCTTCTTTCTAGAAAAATGACTATTTTACCCAAGAGTTTGTAAGTTAAGTGAAAGCTTTTTAATTATCTAGCAATTGTTGATTTGTGGTCTGGCAGGAAGGAATTTCTGGCAAATAGAATGCTTCTGCTGAAAAGGAAAGCTCAGCTTCTATTCTTAGCCTGATAAGTGTTGGCCAAGAACTTGGCTAATGGCATCTGTTCCATCTCTGGTTTGGCCATTTTTGCAATGTGTGGACTAACAATGGAGGTTATGACTACAGAGCTGGGTGGTGGTTTACTTAGCTTCCAACCTTTCCTCCATAATTATTGTTTTATTAAACCTCAAAAAGAAGTCTCAACCAGAGGTCATCTCACATTTATTTAAAGATTTGTTAGATCGATCCAAGGTTCAGCCAAACTCACTTACAATTGTTAGTGAATATACTTGGTTCTAAAATCTGGCCTGTCGTCAGTGCAGCTTTATTTTTATGCCTCTACAAGGCTTCTTTTTTACCTCCTTTTTTTCATGTAGGCCTTCAGGTGGCTTCCCTTTTCCTTACATCTACGAATCAAATTGCTCTTTGAATCATCTTATTTCTCCTTTGAATACACTGTGTGCACAGCTGGATAGGTATGTGACAGTTATCTTTGTATTCTTAGAAAAATAAGTGTTTCTGGCTTTTGCACCTCCTATTTCACTGACATTAGCACAGACACACTTGGGCTGTCTCCTGTGTGTATAAGAAAGTATGGGAGCTTGGTTTGATTGGGACCAGACTAAGATATACAGTGCATTACGGCTTTCAGGAAATACTTGTTTTTGTTTATTATACTATCTCATTTCTAATGCCAATCAAGTACAACTCTATATGGCCAGTGTGATGTGATTGAACATGACAATGCTAGATTGTGAATAAAAAGTTAAATATTATATACTATGGACATGTAAGTCATTTTTATCATTTTCTTAAAGATTGCTCCAGAATAAGACCCTCATAGTTAAAGATTGGTACACAGCCTGGCTGTACATACAGTATTTTGTAGAAGCTCTAAGCTAAGAATCTAAAAGCCTGGTTATAGGTACTGGCTCTGTTCCTAACTAGAAAAAAAAAAAAAATACAATGGCTTTATACTGTATTATCAGAATTTTTTTTTTGAGATGGAGTTTCACTCTTGTCACCCAGGCTGGAGTGCAATGGCATGATCTCAGCTCACTGCAACCTCCACCTCCCAGGTTCAAGCAATTCTCCTACCTTAGCCTCCCGAGTAACTGGAATTATAGAATGAGCCACCACGCCCGGCTAACTTTGTATTTTTAGTAGAGACAGGGTTTCACTATGTTGGTCAGGCTGGTTATCAGAAATTTTAAACCCATTATTTACATAGTTATGTAATAAGATAATAAAAGTAATACATTTACAGACTATATATAGGTTAAATTATTAGCAGTGCTCATGCTATTCTTCTTTAAGTCTACGTTGAATTCATTTTTTTTTTTCTCTCCAGAAAGCATTGTCATTCAACAGGTATGTATTAAGCCCCTGTTAATTGCCAGAAGCAGTGCTTGTGTGCTAGGGGCTCTGCAGTGAAAAGACACTTGGAGTAATTTGGAACAGTCAACTCCACCTCTGGAAGGAGGCTGACGTGTAGACAATTAACTGCAGTGGCCTGAGAGGTGCAAAAAGGAAATATGTGCCAAGGTAGCAGAGATAAACCTTACCCAGGGAAGCTTCATTAAGGAGCAACATTCAAACAGGGCCTTCAAGGATGAATAGAGTTTTCAGAGCTGTGAAACAGCACTGAGAACTTGATATCGCTGGCCTATCGGCTCCAGAGTCAGTAAGAGAGGTAGGAGATGATGGAGAGGTGGAATGGATCCAGACTAGAGAGCTTTACCTATTTTTAATTTTTTTTTTTTTTTTTTTACTAGCTCTGTGACCTCAGGAAAGGCACGGTTACTGAACTTCAGGTATTGCATTAGTCAAATGTCGAGTATAACTTTTCCCACTCTTGAAAATTGTTGTCAGGATTGGATTTGCTATGAGATAATGGATATGAAAAGACTGGTGATAATACCCAGTCAGAGTTAAGATTATACCTCTTGATTTGCCAGTGCACTTCTGTACCCAAATAATCTGTATGCCTTCTGGGGAATTCACCCTCCTCACACAACTTAGACCTCCAGGGAGCTTAAAGCTCACTTAATATATCAAGTTACAACAACTTTTGCTGAGTAATACCATTATTTGTCCAAAATGGGACATAGTAAGTTACTTTGTTTTCTGTATTGCTGTCATGGTGCCACATGCTAAGTGGGGGCAGAAAAAAATCACAGAATGTTAAACCTGAGAAGGAACTCAGAAAAGTTCGAATTCCACGCCCTCATCTGAGAGGTGAGGAAACAATGCCTGGAGAAGTAAGCGATTCACCCAGGGCCACACCTTCAGTTAGTGGTGTTGCCAAGACTCCAGCACAGTTCTCACTCGGTCCAGTTCTGTTCCCACAACATGCTGACACCGCTCATACCAAATTACTGACCTTCACCCATTTTTGACCTAAAGAAAATAACAATTTCCTCTGGATCAATCTATTAGAAGGACTCACCCTGCTGATTCCCTCCTAAATACTCTCTCCTTCTGTGATTTCTGCGGGTGAAGAAGTGTTCTCTTCTTACCGAGAACTCTGCAAACTTAGATTAGGAAAATTCTGTTTTCTAAAACTTCCACATCCATCTTTGTGTTTGATCCTTATAACAACACAGAAGGATTCATATACAGCACAGAAGAGAAGAATAACTGGAAGAAAAAATTTAAGATACCACCAAATTAATATTTTGGAAGCGAATGTAAATTATTTCACACAGCAATCACAAGACTGACTATGAAATAAGTGATACGAAGGGCAGATGATGTACTTGGGTGTGGCACTCACCTGGGCAGTCATGAGCTCTCTGTGATACTGATGGCCACATTTCCTCTTGCTGCCTCAGAGCCCTCTTTTTTTAATTTTTGTTTTGTTTTGTTTTTTGAGACATAGTCTCTCACTGTCGCCCAAGCTGTAGTGCAGAGGCTCAATGTCTGCTCACTGCAATCTCTGCCTCCTGGATTCAAGCAATTCTCTTGCCTCAGCCTCCGGAGTAGCTGGGACTACAGGCATGTGCCACCACGCCCAGCTAATTTTTTTGTATTTTTAGTGGAGGTGGGGTTTCACCATGTTGGCCTCGATGGTCTCGATTTCCTGACCTCGTGATCGGCCCGCCGTGGCCTCCCAGAATGCTGGGATTAAAGGTGTGAGCCACCACACCCGGCCCCAGAGACTTCTTAGTCTACTAGGCAGAGTCGCAGCGTGCTGTATCTGTGTCTTCTCAATAACGATAAATGAAGACTATGTTGTGGACAGTATGTTTAATTGCTAGATTGCTAAGGATATAGCAAGCCCTGGTGTCCCTGGCCCTAGCACATAGGGATCTAACGTAATCTTTACCTCCAATGGGGAAGAACAAGAAAACAGAGTGAGATTCAAACGGAGAAAATGACCCTCTAGTTCAGTACAGAAAAGTACCTAGTCACTTACTCTGGACTCAAGATTGTAGCCAAAAATTAGCATGATTCTTTTGATCTCTAAGTAAGAAGTTGCTATATTAGCTATATTATATTGCATTATGTTATGTTATTTGGTTTCAACCTCCTCCTTAAATCCTGTATGCTCCTGAGACAAAGGCACAATGTTTTCTGCCTTCCAGTTAAGTCTGGAAGGCAAACTTAAAACATAAAACACTTCATGACTAAGTGTTTTAGTCATGAAGTCCTTGCCTATGCCTATGTGCTAGATGGTTTTGCCTAGGTTTTCTTCTAAGGTTTTTATGGTGTTAGGTCTTATGTTTAAATCTTTAATCCATCTGGAGTTAATTTTAGTGTAAGGTGTAAGGAAGGCATCCAGTTTCAGCTTTCTGCACATGGCTAGCCAGTTTTCCCAACACCATTTATTAAACAGGGAATCCTTTCCCCATTGCTTGTTTTTGTCAGGTTTGTTAAAGATCAGATGGTTGTAGATGTGTGGTGTTAATTCCGAGGCCTCAGCTTGTGCAAGCCCTCTTGCAGAATGTAGTACCAACTTATATGACCAGCACTATATGAGAGATTATTTATTATCTAATTGCCTTTATTTTTCAAACCCTACAGTGTAAACTTTGTGGTCAGAGGCCTTTAATTTCATTCACCATAGTATTTGCAATTTTTTTTTTTCGAGTCTTGCTCTGTCGCCCAGGATGGAGTGCAATGGCACAATCTCGGCTCACCGCAACCTCTGACTCCCAGGTTCAAGCAATTCTCCTGCTCAGTCTCCCAAGTAACTGAGATTACAGGCCCGTGCCACCATGTCTGGCTAATTATTGTATTTTTAGTAGAGACAGGGTTTCACCACGTTGGCCAGGATGGTCTCGATCTCTTGACCTCGTGATCCGCCAGCCTCAGCCTCCCAAAGTGCTGGGATTATAGGCATGAGCCATTACGCCCAGTTGTATTTGCAGTTTTTAATTAAATAAATAAATTTGATTTGACTTTGAAAAAAAAAACTCTCTAATGTCTCACTTTGAGATTTCTTTGGGTAGTTTTATTTTATGTCAAAAGGGGAATGTGGTGTCCCTATTGAGGCATGCAAAAGAATCTAAGAAAAGCTTGTGGTCTTTATTATTTCACATTGTTTCCACTGTTCTTAAATTGAAGAACACTATTTTAAGAAGGAAAAGGGCATGAAAAACTTGTATTGTTATACACAGCACTACATGTTGGGTTTTTATTCTCCAAAACAGAGAGCCAAATATATCATCAAGACAGTTTGGGGATTCTCCAAAAAGAATATAACCAATACCTCTCAGTGTACAGAATTACAGCTAGCAGCCTTGACACCTGCCACCTTCTGCTGTCCCCACCCACCAGCCACATGAGTCCAAAGACCTCTCCCTCCACCACCTGCCCCACATGTCCAAAGATTGCAGAGGTGGATTTAAGAGCATTGTCTGTGAGTAGCATCTCCGAGGCTTAGGAAAATACAACTAGGAAAAGGACCACAGAAATCTCATCTCTGTGATGTTCTTTTGGTTTCTCCCTCTTTTCTGAAAAACCTATAAGCTATTTTGTGTGGTTGCACAAAATAGCCTATTGATCCTCAAGAAGAGAATGGATATGAGCCTGTAATGTTGAAGACTCCAAAAAGAGGGCCACCTGTCCCTCCAAGCTCCAGGACGGTGGTGGTTGTACCCTGAAGCACTAAGAGAGCACAATTGGGTAGACCCAGGGAACAGTTGAATAAATAGAAGTGAAATAAGCAAAAACCTGAGTTATGGAAGTGGACAGTCAAGTGAAATAATGCCCTCTTTCAGGAAGGGAAATGTGGCAAATTTCAACCAACAAGACACATTTTTGAAATTGGTATCAACAGCTCCACAAACATGGGAGATAGCCAGAGGAAGAAAACATGGACCTAGCTGATACACAATTTGGCTTTTTCTGTTACCTAATTTGCCAATTCTTCCATTTCAAGTTACTTTCTTTTCCTTAAATTTATAGCTCTTTTGAAAAAAAGAAAGACTATTGTATTTCT
>PVKV010013482.1:10264-61442 GCA_004027835.1 Alouatta palliata
TGCCACCATGCCCAGCTAATTTTTGTATTTTTAGTAGAGACGGGGTTTCACCATGTTGACCAGGATGGTCTCGATCTGTTGACCTCGTGATCCGCCCGCCTCGGCCTCCCAAAGTGCTGGGATTACAGGCGTGAACCACCGCGCCCGACCTCAAATACACTTTAAAACTATATAATGGTGTGAGCTGTAGAAGCTAAATGCTTATGACAAGGCAGCTATTTGAAAATGTCATGAAGTATTAGAAAACATAAGTATATATAATATTCATTTTTCTTTTAATTTTTAAGCACTAAAGATAAAATATCCTATTCAACCAAAATTTTTTCCAAGTTCTAGTCATAAACGTTTAACATCTGACAATGGCTGCCATTTTAGCATTTGGTAAATGACTACCTATTTGAAGGTCAGCATTTATTAAATGTGTTTTCAAAATTTTCTTTAGTGGTATATAATCTTTTGTTGTTGTTTTTATTTTTTGTTTAGTTTTTAAATTATTGCTTCTTCTTTTTTTTTTTTTTTTTTGAGACAGAATCTTGCTCTATTGCCAGTCTGGAGTGCAGTGATATGATCTCAGCTCACTGCATCCTCCACAATCCGAGTTTAAGTGATTCCCCTGCCTCAGCCTCCTCTGTAGCTAGGACTACAGGCATGAGCCACCACACCTGGCTAATTTTTTGTATTTTAGTAGGGATGGGGTTTCACCATGTTGGCCAGGATGGTCTCAATCTCCTGACTTCGTGATCCACCCACCTCAGCCTCCCAAAGGGCTGGGATTACAGGCGTGAGCCACCATGCCCAGCCCTATTGCCTTTTTAAAAGAAGACATTACATTAGAAATTAGAATTAATAATTAAGTTATATCAAAACTAAATCTTTCTGAATATAGCATTTGGATAAAATACTTGATGTCTTTTTCCCATATTTTTTGACCTAATGGGAAATAATTGTGAAAGCATAAATGTCATTATGCCTTTCACATTCTGATAAGTTAAAAATTCTGCAGTTGGTTGTTTTTCTCTATCATTATTTTAATAGTCACTTTCTAAGCCATTCCTATTCCTCAAATCACTTTTCTATTTTTCTCCACTTTACTGTGAACTCAAGTCATGTTTTCATCCTGGCCGGTCCTATCAGAGTCTGTCCACTGACTTCTGTCTCCTTCATCTTGACCATCTCTCCATCTTCTTTTTTTTTCTTTTTGCAGGCTGCACTGTGCCCAGCCCAATGTTAGTCTCATTAACGGGCATTTGGTGCATGTTGGTCCCTCTTTACTGTCATTTCCCAGTATGAGATTATATGTTTTCCTTTCTCTTTTTAGAACATAAGGACACCAATTTTATACTATGTAGTTAAAAATAATAATAATGTATGCTCCTGTTTTATGATGGCAAGAAAGGAATTTAATAATAAAAGTTTATGTTATAAAGATGATGTTTGTCCTGAACTCCCCTGCCTCTGAGGTCTCTCACACACAATGCTTCTCTGCACCTCTTTTACTCCCACTTTACAGATGAGGGAGCAGATGAGGAGTTGCCTAAGGCCACAGAGCTACTGTGTGAGTGAACAGAGTATCAGGTGTTGCCAACTGAATCTGACAACCTGATGCTTCCACTTCAAAATACTGTCTGAAAAAGTGTGATGGTAAATCAAACCCCACTAAATAGCTCTTCTTCATGACTTGTAAACTCTAATTTTCTCCTTGGATTAATTTAGGCA
This sequence comes from Alouatta palliata, assembly GCA_004027835.1. Lineage (NCBI taxonomy): Eukaryota > Metazoa > Chordata > Mammalia > Primates > Atelidae > Alouatta > Alouatta palliata. Next base: position 11,981 of record PVKV010013482.1, read on the forward strand.
ACGCTAAGACTACCTTCTGAATTCAATAGAGAGTGTTTGATTACCTATGCCAAATTCAAATCTAAAATGTTTTATCATTCTTCTAAAACACAGACATGTGAGACATATGAAGATTTTTATCAGATTCAGTAAATTACTTCATTTCACCTAAACCAGTAGTTCTCCATCGGTGGCGATTGTCCCCCTTAGGGGACGTTTGACAATGTCTGAAGATAGTTTTGATTGTCACAATTGAGAATGAAGAGGAGCAGGGAGGAAATGCTGTTGGTATCTAGTAGATAAAGATGAGGGAGTGTGCTGAGCATTCTGCAATGCACATGGCAACCCTCACAAAGGAATTATCCAGCCCACAATGTCAGTAGTACTGAGATGGAAAATCATGCACTAGAATATATCTAAATACATAGCTACAACAGTTTGATATAGCAAACAACAAAGTGTCACGCTTTGCTGTGAAAATTATACTTATGCTTCAATCTATTCTTTTTTACTTCTAGGTGATCACTTTATACCAGACTTCCACAATGTGATAAAACTAATTCAAATATTTCTTATTTTCTATTCTGTAACTGATGTCTTTTTCTTCACTGTTTTCCAAATCCAACTGTCTCCAAAGTTTAGTTCTTACTTCTCTTTTTCTACAGTGTCTCCTTCATTGAAGTACATAATGTCAGCTACACAAAGTCCCTGACTTACATACATTGGGTTTTCATACACTCCAGAATCTGCACTCTTATTTATTACACATTAAATCACCTCTCATACACAGAATGCAATTGTCAATGCGTCATCTGGTTGACTGCCTGCTGCTGGGTATGACGGAGGAAGTTGAGTGCTCCCACTGAAGCCTGTGGGGGCAAAACTAAGGCCTAGGCAATGATCTCTCTGGCCTCTATTTGGAAGGACCACAGTGACATCTTCTCATGCCACACCCCCTCACAATTCCCTGATTTCAGAAGCCAGGGAGCCTGTAACTGTAACACACAAGGAGCCTCCATCTTAGCAGGGTTTCCCTGGCCCAGCCCAGCTCTTCCCTTTCTCATATTTCATTTCCTTCCCCTCACACCCTTTCTCCAGCAAGCGATTATGCACAGCCAGAACGGAACCCTCAGTTGGAGCCACACATGAAAAGGCAGACTGTGTCGTGAAGATGAAGCCCTTTCCTCTACCTTGCTCCTGCTTGGAACTTCAAAGTCCACGGGTGGCCAGCTGTCCATCAAGACCCCAGTAGCAGGTCTGAAAGAGAGTGGAAAAGGATGATGGCTGAATCAGCTCACTCAGGAACCCCGGGGTATCTTATGTCAGATACGCAGATGGGGTCCAGCTAGCTATAAATCTTCTTATCCAACTCTACAATTGCCTATCGTTTGAGAGTAATACCTAATAAAATTCAAAAATTATACAATACATATTTAGCTCTCTAGTGTTAAACTTTCAGAAACCCAACTTTAAACCTCTCTCTCAGAAACTTTCTGCATAACAATTACTCCTGAATTTATACGTCTTGCCTTTGGCTGTCCTCCAAACCTTTGTCCCATATATCCAAATATCTGATGAGCTTTTTGCACTTGGGCTTCTTATCATCACATCAAAGCCAAATCTAAAACCAAATCTTCCTTCCTGGCTTCTCTAAATCGCCTATTGCTCTATCTACACTGCTGTAGTACATACCTACACAACTCCTCCAGCTGCCCTGTTTGGGCTCTGTGAGGCATTTTTTACGGTCCCCATAACTCGTTCTCAGATCTAGTCCTCTCCTATAGCCTATTGGTTCTTCCTTCATTTTTCTTTAACCCATCTTTTCTCTTTCCACTGTCACTGTTTCATGCCCAAGCTTCTATTATTTCATGAAGCCTATCCACATTCTCTCTGAAGAGCCCATACCTGACATGTCTTTTGATCTACAACCCTTAGCACTGTGCCTCATATATGGTTTGACTTCAAAATAATTACATATTGTGTAAATGAGCAAATAAGCAGCTCTCTGTATGTAATTGATTTATGCATTCCAAAACACCAATTTGTACTTATTTTCTCCTGCATGTCCATTAAAATGTCTGCATTACATTGATATTAATATAGCCTTAATGTGGCCAGTGTCTTGAGTGCCTACTGCGTGTCAGGCTTTATGCTAACCATTTTCACGTTCACTGTTCAGTGTCTTCTTCCTTTACAAACCCAACTAAGACAAAAACAAGTTCATTGCTGTGGGATTTTGTTGTTTTCATTGTTCTATTCTCAACACTTAGAAGAGAGAACAGCATATAACAGGTGACCAATAAATATTTATGCAATAATTCAATGGATGGTTTAGTTAATTATAATATTTCATCAATCATCCTTCAGAAACCTAGAATATAACTTAGGTCTACAAGAGAATTTTCCTAGTTGCAAACCTACGTTGCTATTTAAGTCCTATTAAATACTATTGCTAGTTAAATGAAGAAATTTATTATGGCATAGTAATAAGCTACAGTTATATCTCTAGGAGGCCAGAGAGACAGAATGACAGGCCATGTATCTAAAAAGAATGCCAAAAGCACTCTGTGGACGACCATTGGCACTAGGTACAGCTGTCCCCGGACACTAGATCTCCACTACCAATGCTCATGAAAACCAGGTGCCTCCACTGCAACCCTCACCAAAATTGGACTCCATGCAGTTGACTCGCAGCCTCCTTGCATTTCACACTTTCAAATCAAAGTCTCAAGCTACACTTGCAAGGCATAAGTGACAAGCTTATGCCCTAGCTGTAACTGCCAAATGATATTTTCTAATTCCTTCCTATAGGTCAATCTTGTCCAACCCATGGCCTGTGGGCTACATGCAGCCCAGGATGGCTTTGAATGTGGTCGAACACAAATTTGTAAACTTTCTTAAAACATTATGAGTTTTTTTGTGATTTTTTTTTAGCTCATCAACTATCATTAGTGTAGTGTATTTTATGTGTGACCCAAGATAATTCTTCTTCCAGTATGGCCCAGGGAAACCAAAAGATTGTATACACACACTCCCCCACCACCCAGCTCCACTATAGGTGACAGGACTCATCAAATGCCAAATCCTCCAAACATGGACAGGGAATTCAAAAGCTGCAGAACAGTTACAAAAGAAAATCATGTTAACTAAATGGCCCTAATGAACACTACTGGCCTCAAAAAGCCAGTCCACCTTTTTAAGTACTGATTGATAGGAATAAAAAGGGCATCAGACAGCAGTTTACAATAGCAAAGACCTGGAATCAACCCCAATGCCCATCGATGATAGACTGCACAGGGAAAATGTGGCACATATACACCATGGAATAGCATGCAGCCATCAAAAACGATGAGTTAGTGTCCTTTGTAGAAACATGGATGAACCTGGAAACCATCATTCTCAGCAAACTGACACAAGAACAGAAAATCAAACCGCATGTTCTCACTCATAGGCGGATGTTGAACAGTGAGAACGCATGGACACAGGGAGGGGAGCATCACACACTGGGGTCTGTTGGGGGGAAATAGGGGAGGGACAGCAGGGGGTGGGGAGTTGGGGAGAGATAGCATCGGGAGAAATGCCAGATATAGGTGATGGGGAGGAAGGCAGCAAATCACACTGCCATGTGTGTACCTATGCAACAATCTTGCATGTTCTTCACATGTACCCCAAAACCTAAAATGCAATAAAAAATATATATATTAAAAAAAATCATAAAAAAGGGCATCAGAAGGAATTGGAGTCCAACTAGACTTTGGTCATGACAGAATATTGATTAATTTTAGAATATGGACATATTTATTTTTGTGTTTGTTTTCCCTCTGCCAGAAATATCCTTCCCACAATCTCTAATCAAATATCATCCCTTTAGAAAAGTCTTTTCTAGGCACTCTATAAAATATTTCCTTCTGTTTCTCCCAGTCATGTTTTATCCACCTATCCTGATTTTTGCATAGCCCTTTTACCATCAACTGTATTATACATTACTCGCTTATTGACTCACTGGAAAGTAAGCTACACAAGAACAGGAATTTTATTGATTTCACTGTTCTCAACACTTGGAAGAGTCAATAGCATGTAACAGGTATTCAATAAATATTGGTGGAATAACTGAATGGATGGCTTAATTAATTAACTGTAACTTTTCATCAATCACCTTCAGAAACCTAGACTATAACTTAGATCTACAAGAGAATTCTAGAGTGCATGAACACATTTTTTATTATAATTATCAAGCCCAAGAAACTGAAAGGATACCTGAAATTGTTTTTAGATGATCAGAATCACTCTTTTTGTGGTAAATGCAAGCAAGTATTTTGACAATCAGAAATCTTCCACTTTTAGATAAATATGTTTGCTAGACATGACTTGCAAATTTAGATACGTGAGATATTATTAGTAATTACCTGTTTAATTCTCCACTCTTCATGGAACTAGGGTGACATTAGCAATTTCCTTTTCTCAAGTATATGATGATTCCATTGACAAAGTCATTTTGGCTAATATCACTAGGAAAATGCTTAATTTATTCATTAATCTGGAAACTTGTAGCAATTTATGTACATAATCTGTCTTCTTTGTTTGGCATAGAGCTTAAGGAGTTCACAGGTGGGCTGAGGAGTTTCCATGAAGCCCCTGGAATTATAAAATCTGGGAAATATTTGCATATGCATTTTAAGGGAGAGGTTTACTACCATATGCCCAAAGAAATCTGTGATACCAAAAGTTTGAATGACCACATGCAACTGATAAGAAGGCAAAATGTTGAAAGCCAAATATCAATAAGGAAGTCTCGTTGAACTTGTAATACCTGGTTCTTATCGGTCTTTAGAAGTCTCAAAGCCCCTTGCCTAGAATTAGAAAGTTAGTAGAATTATTTGATAACAGAAAACAAGAGCATTGGATGGGAATCTTAAGATATAAATTTTCATTCACAAGGGATCTTTGAAGAAGAAATATGTATTAATTTCTGTGGGCTTTGAATGAAGAATTATTTCTTCTTTTTAGTTGATGGGGCTGAAAAATGTTTGAAAACTTTGTTCATAAACAAAATAACTTTCTAAAGCACTTAAATTTTTAAAATACTACCTTTAGGTTATTGTTTACAAGTTATTACTCTAACACTCTTATGATTTTACTTATACTGGGACTATACTGCAACTTACAGTTTTTTCAGGTAACAACTACTCAAAAAAATAACATTCTAAGACTTTTAATCTTGCTCCTGTAACATGTCGTACTTGGAGGCATTGTAAAAAATCCGATGATATGCAGTAACTGATCAGTAACTGATCTAGTAATGCATAAAATGGGGTACATCTTTAAAGCAGACTTAGACAAGAACAGCTATTTTGGAAACCAGGCAAAGAAAGACATGAGGGCTAGTTGTGAATCCATTCTGAAATGGTCTTGTCATGCCTTTGAAACAGTGCATTTTACTAAAAATACTGTGCTACATATTTTCAACAACATACCATGCCCTTACAAGTCTCCTTCACTCGGCTTCCCCCAAGTCTACCTTCTTTGCCTTCCATATTAAAATGGCCCCTCCTTCTTCTCCAGAGAGAATTCTACCCATCTCTCCTAGTCTAGTCCTCCCAGGAGGACTTCCTTTCTACTTATTTGCTCTATTCATTCTCATCCACAATCATATTGGCCTTGTGTTGTAATTTAACAGTTTCATATATACCTGTCTTATTTTCTGGTTGAATTAGAGAATCCTAAAGGTCAATGCCCACAGTAGGGAAATAAAAATCTATAGATATTATCTCTAGTATTTAGAATGACTCTTATAGAAACAATTAGCTGAATGTGGTAACACGTGCCTATAATCCCAGTTACTCAGGAGGCTGAGGCAGGAGAATTGCTTGAATCTGGGAGGTAGAGGTTGTGGTGAGCTGAGACAGCATTACTGTACTCCAGCCTGGGTGACAGAGCAAGACTCTGTCTCAAAAAAAAAATAAACAAATAATACAGCATTATAATAACACAACTTTTCTGGATGTAAACTGGCAATTACAATGGTAGCTCCTTCAAGATTTAAGCATTAAGTACTAAGCCAGCCCCAGAATCAAATAATATTGTCTTTGGCACAAATTCCCATTTAATTGGAATAAAATAACATTTTTAGCAGAGAATAAGAAGTGGGTATTTGGATCAATTTGTAGGATAAGACCAATATATCATGGAGCCATTTATTTCTGATTGTGTTAATTTATAGAAAGAGGGAAAGAGAAAATATCTTAATGAAAACTCTCATCTGTCCTATCATCACCATTTTATTTTGACTTTTGATAGACAGTCTTTTTTCTGGTTCTTTGCCAATACATGTACTTACTACATTTTAGCCACTGGTATCTTTAGGCCAAAACCCCACTGAGTTGTTCCTCAGATATTTACTTCTCCATTTCTAAGGTTAATTTTATTTAGCAATATTAATGAATATAGCTTTAAAACATGTATAGATGGATTTCGCCCTCTTGGATTCATCTCGAACCAGAAACAATTTCTACCAGCCTCTTTCTCCTAACATACTTGGTTTAAAGTAGGCCCCCTTTAAATGTTTTCAAACAGAATATTTCTTATTTATCCCAAACCATGTTTATCTTTCTCATTACTCTAGAAGGTGAATCGATATGGCATCTAACAGCAAGCATGTGCTCACAGAAAGCACTGAGTTGGCCGGTGATGTCAGGTTACGGTGACTAAGTGGCTTATGCTTGAAGAGGATGATGCTTTCATATTTTCTTATCTTGCTCAAGGGCTAGGCATACAAAAATTTCAACAAAACAGTAACAATAGTGTTGTTGGGTATGGGGGGGCAGGCCAAATGTAGGCAGACTGCAAAGGAATATGAAATGTGACAGGAAAGTGCTTTAAAAAGCAAAATGTTATAATAAAAAAGGAGTTCAAAGTTCTAACATAGGCTGTTTCTATGATACTAGCCACTTTTAAAAAGACATAGTAACCAGTCAGTAGCGAAAGCAAAGTCAAAAGAAACAACATAGCCCAGTGTAAATCAGTTCTATGCTGTTTTGAAACCATGATGATAAGAACCCACATTTATTGAGCACCTAATTTGTGCTGGGCATTTGGTAACATTATTTTCTTTGATTCTCACAACAATCCTATAGAGCACATAATGCTACTGTATCACATTTACAGATGAAGAAACCGAAGATCCGTAATTTGCTCATGATCAAATGGCTCATAAGTGGCAGACCCAGAACCGGGGTCCAAGTGACTCAATAGTCTATGCTCTTCATCACTAGACTACAAATTAGCTGTTTGGATTCTGGAAATGTTTCTATCTCTAATTGTTAAACCCTTCCCACTATGCACGTTTGGATTCAGAGAGTCTGATCTGCAATAGATTTTTCCTACTTTGCTTTTGAAGTGTTTGCGTTGCACTGATTCCTAACTCACAGGAATGGCAGCTCAGAGTGAAAGACAGAGCTCTGGACTAGTAGAATGCAAAACTGACCTCGCCACTCACCTGTGGGGACCTGGTCAAATTGCCTCCTCCTCCTGAAACTGTCCAGTTATAAACTGAGACTAATATTTGCCATACTCTGTAATGTGTTTGTAGAATAAAACATGCGACAGTATATAAAAGAACTGTGGAAAAGACACAAAATAAATAAGCAAATATAAACTACTGTCATGACTCATGATTTCAACATCTAAAGGACTACACACATGAAGAATTAAAGTGCTTTCAAACCGTAAACAATATGGTTTTTAAAAAATAACAATAGGATTTGGGGCATATTTGTCTTTTTTTTTTATCAGCATACCCACAATAGTTTCAATAAAGTTATTTTTTAAAGAGAAAGAAAGTGACGGAGAGTAAACATGAAAATCAACATATGCATTTATCTCGCAGTTACACATCAGTGAGTTCGTGTAAGCGCAAGTAGGATTAAATCTCAGTGTTTGTTTCCTACTGAGCCTTGTTTGCAGCTATGGGTCAGAACCTGCAGTGCGAAGGAGGGCTGAGGCCGGCTTCCTTCTTTCCATGCTCATGGTTCCCTTTGCTTACTACCAAGCCTTTGCTCTTCCAAGGTTGACGAGAGAGAGAGAGAGAGAGAGAGAGAGAGAGAGAGAGAGAGAGAGAGCGAGGAGATAAGGGAGGCAGAGCACAGTCTGGTATAGAAAGTATCATTGCTGAGAACACACGGATACAGGGAGGGGAACATCACACACAGAGGCCTGTTGAGGGCTGGGAGGCTAGGAGATGGACAGCATTAGGAGAAATACCTAATGTAGATGACGGGTTGATGGGGTGCAGCAAACCACCATGGCATGTGTATACCTGTGTAACAAATCTGCGCACTCTGCACATATACCCCAGAACTTAAAGTATAATAAAAATAATAATAATAATTGCCATTTTGCATGGTGTGTGATGGTAAAAAAAAAAAAAAGAAAGAAAGTATCATTACCTTCTGATATTGGAGGTCTCTGGGTGGCAGCTCTTTAAAAAGGACCCCCTTCTTTACTTGGTGTTTTCAAGGGTTCCTTGAAGATTCCTATCTTTGGAGCCTCCTCGTCTCTTATCACCTGTGCAACCCATGGGAATCTGATGGTCAGCTCCCAGCTTCCTTTCTGCTGAAATCCTGTTGCCTCCTTTAACTGGCCCTATTGGACGGATGACCCACCTCTAGTCCATATATTTGCTTTCTTTGTCCTACTCTTCACAGCTACTCGATTGCTTCCCAGTGCAGCCCTCTCTGCTCACTCCTTTACCCTGACAGTCTTTGATGGAAATGAGTAAATCACATGGACTCCAACTATAGAGATGTCAAGCTCTCCAGGAGGTTCCCTGAAGCCTGTAGGCTGGAGGTAGGGCTGTAGCCCCACCTTATACCTATACCCTTCTTGGTGGTAATAGAGATTTCCACCACAGCATCAACTTTTTCTAAAGTACTCTCTTCACAAATTCTTTTTGTCCACACACTGGCCCATTTTGATATGCTTGATATGATTAAGGGGTCCAGTAACTATGGAACTGCTTAGTAAAGATTTATTTGGAAAGTTCGCACACAATCACTTTGGTATCTGATATCTATCATATTGGCTCATCAGTTCAAACTGAGTCCTAAAGATTTCTATTTCAACATCCTTTCCCAGCCGATTATTTGCAGCAACCACTCCCCAGATTAGGGAGACCTTCTCTTGCTACCAATACACCAAACATCATACAGCCACAATAAGGGGCTGGGTTGATCTTTCACAAAGAGGCCAGTGACTCGGTGTGGACGAGAGGTAATAAGAGAGAGCCCTCATATCCCTGTCTATCGTCCTCTTCGTGGGTAGTTTTTAAACATTAGCACATATAAGTTCAATACATCATACTAGGTCCTGAAAGTGATAAAATAAGTAAATATAATGTTGGCATTGCCTTCAAGGAACTTCCAGACTAATATGAGATCAAGTGGATGCACAAATAATACAAAAGAGTAAGTTAAGGGCAAAGAAAAAAATGGAGAAGGCAGAGAGAGAGGAAGTGAACAAGAGAGGCAGAGAGAAAAGGAGAGAGGTGTTAAGTATGAGCTGAACTTAAAACTACCAAGCTCTGGCTCTTTGGAACCCTGGTGCACAAGGCCCTTTGTGAGTAGGAGGCATCTGCTCCCTCCAGATTAAGCAGGTGGAGTAGGGCTTAAGATGATGCTCATGACATCCTCTAGAGAAGCAAAGAACGTTTCCTCTCTCTACCAAAAAATAAAATAAAACAAGAGTGTGTTTTGAAATCCCTGGTTTCAGAAGCAAAATGCACACCTTGATCATTGACTTTTGCTTTTAAATACTCCAGCTGACTTCTCCTTTGCCCCTATCAATTGCAGGAGGAAATAAACTAACAAATCAGCCTTTCCATCTAAACTGGGCTTGGATTTGTTTGGAGAAAGAGTACTACATCGTGGATGAAGACTCCACATTCTTAGAAGTGACCCTTATACGCAGAGGATACCTCGGAGAAACATCATTTATCAGTAAGTAACTTTGGATTGGTTGTTGGTAAAAGGTTATGGAAACATGAAATCTAGGACTAAAATAATTATAAGAAAGTATACTGAAAGAGAATAAATAACTGATCTGGAGAAATCTCTAAAAGAGTGTGTGTGAAATTGTACTGTGGTTTTTGCTCCATGTGAGTTATGGGGCTTAGATGTATACCAATTTTTTATCATTCTTATCGTGTTTTCCTCTTTCTAGCAAGTTACATCTTTCTCTTTTTTATAACTCACCAGTCTCCAGGAAAATTAAGACACTTCAGAGCCATCCCACAATCTTCAAGTCACTCAATTTCCTTCAAAGTTGTTTTAAGCATATATTTTTAGCCTCAGCTTCAGCTATTTCTTTTGAAAAATCATTTATGAGTACATGATGCATTACTGTGTTTAGTTCTAGATATTTCTTTTGATTTTGTATAATTGTTTTAACCTTGCTAGTAGGTTATAAATTCCTTGGGGACATGTACAGTGTTGAATTTCTTTATGTTCTGCAAGGACCTAGTACAAAAATATGTCTTCTTGGAGTAAACACATACATAATGCCTGCATAATATATCTCGTTATTATCATTAATAATTAACAATAATCGTTCTAATAAGCCACTGAATTTTCATAACATCTTTAGCTGCCAGAATTCTCAGAAATCATTTTGCCTTTATTTACATAATCTATTAAAAAGACAGACAGGGGTATATTGTCTTCATTTTACAAATAAGCATTGACTTTCCCTGACACACAGGACCCCACTCAGAGCCTAGGCAAAGTATCAAAACTGTTGGAGAGAAGCCAGGGAGGAAATGAGCTGAAGAGAAAACAAGCAATCAGGAAAAGACAAGCTTTCCCCAGTCTCTGCTCCAGGCCCAGGGCTCCTAAAATGGGACTGTTCTCTTAGGAGAAGGGGTCAGCAAAAGAGCACCCTGATTTCTGGGTGGCCCTCAGCCTCGGTCTGCATTCCAGGTTACTTCATCAACACATGGTGGAACTCACTGCCAGGAACTGTCAGCTGAAATATGCTTCCCTTCTCTTGTCAGTCCTGCTTCCACAATTCTTTACCTCAAGGCCTTATTGTGAGTTTGGGTTAATATGTCAAGAAGTATTTTTGTATCCTGACTCAAGAAAAAAAAAAGTTCATCTGCTCAGAATCATGTGAACGTTTGCCAACTAACTGAACCCTTTGGAATACCTTCTGGCCACCCTGTCTAAACTCACCCCTGCCACACTCTATCTCTGTGCCCTGCTGTATGGTTCTTCATAGCACTTACCATAATTGGCATGGATCATGTGTCTATTTGTCTTCCCAAGTAGATTTCAGCTCCATAAGGTCAGGAACTACATCTTGGGTTATGTCCAACCCTAAGAACAGCATGGGGCATATGGTAGTCACCAATATTTGTTGTAAAGTGAACTACAGCCAGGCTTTCTGTTCTGTAAATCCTCTTTAAAATCACAATACTACTCAGCATCATACATAGGAACCGCTAAAGCATCTCACTCAGACACTTCAGGAAGTCCTCCTGATGCCCCCACCCCACCCTAGGCTAACAGTCGATGCACAGGATCCAGAAGAAGAAAGAAAAAAACTGTGGAGTTTGACTTCCTGCTCTGTCACTTAATCTTTTTGTGACTTTCAAGAGTTCAGTTTCCTTACATGTCAATAAATTATCCACCTCACTATGTGCTTGAGGAGAATTTGCAATAATGATTATAAATCAATCTAGCATGGTTCTTTGCATACCACAGATGCTCAATAAGTGATAAATACCATTTCATAGCATTCATCAAACACAATTAAAACCACTTGTTTATCTGTTTGCCTCTTCCAGAATTGAAAACCTCTGGAGGGTACTGGTAGCTGTGCCTAATTCTGTGTGACATCCTCAGTACCTCACAAAGAGACAATGCTCACCAAATATTAAGTACCTAAACTTTGGCTGAGGACATCATTCACTCTTCTTTATGTTCTCCACTTCCAAAATGTGGCCAAAGGAGGCTCTTCCTAAATACTGGACCTTCACTCTCAGTTACCAAACTGATTAATGCAGGTTTTATTCAGCAGTTTTGCAAAGCCAACACTAGCTATCCTACCTTTGAAATTATTTTCATGTTCTATAGCTTTGGGTATCTTTTATGAGGTTTCAGATTATTTGAGAATGAGGCCAAGGAATTGCATGAGGGGTTAATAAACTTATTTTATATCAAGTTCTCACCATAGCTGGTGTCAGGTCACCGTATGTGATGTCACACATCCAAACAACTGCAGAATGTAACTAACCCTTATAATGACATCTGAAATGGTGAGGCATAAGTATTGCTTTCTGGGTGTGTTAAATTCAAGGCCAAACAATATTAGAATGCTGCTTGAACACTTTGGGTTGAGAGGAAGGTCTGTTTAGTCTTGATGGGGTAGCACCTTTCACCATTGTATCTCACACTGGGTATTTTAACACTATTTTGTTGTTGCTGTTTAGTCTCTTCAGTAAGTTACTAATTACTGTTTCCTAACAGAGCTCAAATCTCTTGTCTCTCTCCATTTTCACAAACATTGCACTAATTGCCTGAAAAATTACTAAGAATTCTCTTACGATCAAAAAATCACTAAACATATGAGGAAACAAGCCATCAAGAATAAGAATCTGCATGAGAAAACAACTTTCAGGGTCATTCTTCCAAAGGCTGTAGATATTGAAATTATCAGATACAAAATGGTCATTCAAAAATTTTTACTGAATATCTACTACATGCCAAACACTCTCCTAATTCCCAGGAATTCATCAGTGAACACCACGGCCAAAGATCTCTACATCCACAGAGCTCGTATTCTAGTATCCTTCTCTTGTCACTGTGAACTTTCTGGGGGTTGGGACAATTTATTATTCATCTCTGAATCTGCAGCATCTGGTAGAGTTTGGCACATCAGAGGATCTCAATAAACATGTGCTAGAATAAATAAGTAAGACTGTTCTCTGGTCTCTTCTTTCTGCCTATCAGTCCCCCTTCTGTGGCAATTCACTTAATGTGGTGGCAAAAATATTAAGGGAAAAATATTAGAGAAAGTTATAAAATATAGTCTAAAACCCTTTTGGAAGGCCTAAAGGTTTTTTCTATAGTTCTTGGCTGATGGCAGAACTACTGGTATATAATCAATGTGCTTAATCAAAATTCAGAGATGAATACTAATCCCCCACTTCCTACTTTAGGGAATATTCTTCGACTTCTGTTTGCAGGAGCCAGAGAGATTAAGGTGCTGGTACAAAGGAATATGAGTAGTTTACCTAGCTAGCTTATTTACTTACGTAGTCTTAAAGCTAACCTTTGAGCCAGATGGCTGTCTTGAAAGGAAATTGACCAGGGAAATTACCTACTAATATTGTTTGCTTTAAGCATCAGAACCTGTCCTTTAATCAACCTCTAGTGATGTTGACTCAAGCCTTTGTCAATTAAACTTTGCTAAATAAATGCGAGTCTCACTAGCTTGGGAGGGCTGGCAGTTCCAGCTGTTTAAAGAACTCTCCAAGGAGTCTGTAGGTGGCCACAGACCTTCAGCTGAACTAGCAAATCATAATATTTGTGGGACAGTGTACTTTATTCATCCATCATTGAGTCAAAGTCTGCAGGACAGACCCCTGCATGTGGTGACACCAACATCGTTCCATGTTTTCTTCTCAATTCTATTCAATTCTGCTTACTTACACTCTCTTAGCCAAGAAGGATCATTTACAAAAAGCAATTTCTATGTTATCTACTTTTGTTAACAATAGAAACCACTTTGAAAGGAGAACATGCCTTCAGTCACTTGACTATGTTTATAGTTTTCTGATTTTTATTCAGGCATTGGTACCAAAGATGAAACTGCAAAAAAAGATAAAGATTTTAAATGGAAGAGCAATAAACAGGGCCAATTCAATCCTGGACAGACTACAGCCACATTGAGGGTGAGAATTATACCTGACAATGAATATGAGACTTCAGAGACCTTCCAGATCATTCTGTCAGAACCTCTCATGGCTGCACTGGAGTTTCTGGAAATGGCAACCGTTGAAATTGTAGATCCTGGAGATGGTATGTGACACTGATTGATTTGCTTTATTAACCAGTACAGGTTTGTGGCTCCATTTCCAGCATTCATAGTTCCCTCAGGCTCTGCAAGCCACTAGATGCGTTCATATCCATTTAGGATTTAAAGTGAAGTAAATCACTTTATAGACAATAATTTGTCATTTGCTCTCAAGATTTTTGAAAGATAATAAAGAAGATTAAATAGAGAAGATCTTTACCAGCATTCCTGTAACATATATATACAAGTCCTTACTGCAAGCTTTCTGCACACCATAGGTACAAAGCAGCTCTGCTCCCAGATGGCTAATCCTCAGGACTCATTCCAGGGCCCCCATCTTTTCACAGCCAGATCAAGTGGGGACTTAGAAATCCGTTGTCCTAGAAGTGGCTCCTGGGTACCAGCCAACTCATTTGTTTTAACATGTGTTCCCTGAAGTTTTGTTATAATTGTACATTATATCCTTGCATTCATTGGTTCATTTTATGCATTCTTTCAGCAAATATCTCCCCAAAATCTGAGCAGTAATCATGCTTTGCTGTCCCTTTTTTGGAAGTAAAAGAATATTCCCTAAAGGGAGTGGGGGATTCGTATTCATCACTGAATTTTAATTAAGCACATTGATCATACACAGTAGTTAAAAGAGGTCATGTACCACCTAGAAGTGCATAGCTTACAACCAAGGAGCAGGACTTAAGCTCCACAAGGCTCGATGAAGAATCCCCTGCATTAACATGTTCTGAACAGCATAAGAGAACATTAGTGTAATAGACATCCACAGGGGATGGAAAGCTTTTCATAGTCAAAGAAGTCTAGGAACCATTTTGAACTTCATCCCTCTTTTTGAGACAACATAATTCATGTTAACATATTAAGGATTCTGAGACTCTCCTTTAAAGAAACACATTTAATTGTGTTTAATTTTTCCAAACTGGACTATGGATATTTTTCTTTTTTTCCATCATCTCCAAGGAATGTCTTTTAAAATCTCTGAGTTTTGGTTTTGTTACAACATAATTTGAGAAGTACTGTTCTATGCTCTGCTCTTTGGCAGGTACAAAAGAAGTAGAAAACACTGCCCCCACAACTGGTCTAATGAACAAAGTATTAGACCAGTTTTGTTGAACACAACACTTTGATACATGAATCAGTTATGAAGTAAATGTAAGACACATGGGGAAAACACTGAGAGTTCAGGGAAAAGAACATAGATCATCATGGTCCCAAGTAATTAAAACTCATAAAGAGGCAGAGTTTGAGCTGAATCTTGAAAAATAAATGGGATTTTGATTAGAAGAGCATATAGAAACAGGATATGGCTGAATAACTTATTCCTATTGTATCAATTTTTTCACACAACATTGGTAACTTTAATTTACTTTTAGCTTCTCCCATGATGCCAACGTTTTGAATAGAAAGATATCAAGATAGCAGACTACCACATGGGTAAAAGGGAGGAAAGAAAATTATCACTGGTCTTTTCTCCCTCTGACTCAGGGCCAGTGTTTTCCTGGAGGTTGATCTGGCGGGCACTCTTGCCAGCAAGAGGGTTCCAACCTGAGTGGAGGGTGCACAAGAAATAAAGGGAGACAGAAAGCCAGGTCAGGAGGGTTGAAGAGTTTGTGCTCCAACAACAGCTTTATTTTAGCAGTTCAGTATTTATACCTTTTCTGGGCATTCTCTTACATCAGTGTTGCAATCAAGGGAAACATCATGTGCTCTAACCTTTCAGGAACTACAAAGTAACAATCACCATCTGTGCTCTCAATGCTTATACAGAGTGCTCGTAAACATGTCTATGCTACCTCATTGTTTCTAGTGAAGGCCATCCATCTTGCGTTATCTTTTAACCCAGTTCTCCTTTCATCCTACTCATCTGGTCTAGAGTTCCTTCCTTCTGGGGGCTCTGCAACCGGGCTCAACCTCCCCTATTGTGAAACTCGCTTTGCAAGACTTCACAAGGGAGGGCTCCCAACAGGTTGATGTTTGTATCTGTTGAAGCTAATGTAGGCAGGAAAGTAAATAAGAAAAAAATTAATATGTAATAGCTAGATAATTTAACATTGAATTCTGAATTATCATTTAGTATTAGTTCCAAAAGAAAAAAAAGGAAGATGATTGCCAGCCGAATGCAGTGGCTCACACCTGTAATCCCAGCATTTTGGGAGGCTGAGGCAGGTAGATCACTAGAGTCCAGGAATTCAAGACCAGCCTGGTCAACATAGTGAAACCCCATCTCAACTAAAAATACAAAATTTAGCCAGGCATGGTAGCACACACCTGTAATCCCAGCTACTGAGGAGGTCAGAGCATGAGAATCACTAGAACCTGGGAGGCAAAGGTTGCAGTGAGCCGAGATCGTGCCGTTATACTGCTCCAGCCTGGGTGACAGAGTAAGACCTTGTCTCAAAAAAAAAGATGATTGCCTATGATCTTTTCCCTTTTTGCTTTCATCACTAAGAGGAAGAATCTAGGTGTATATATAACATGAGGAAAAGAACTGAGGAAGTTAAATGTGGTTTCATAGATAGTTACTACAGTTCTCCACTTCACGCTGTGAATTGGAACAGCCTCCTTTTAAACTTTATTTGCAAATAAGCAAATAAAACTATATTTTAATTGCACAATTCATGCTGAATAAAAAGCCTAGGAAAACATCTAAAATCTCTTACCCCCCCCAAAAATAGTACACATAATCCCATCAAGAAGACATGACCAATATTCATATCGATATTTCAATGAATGTTTGGATGATGTCTAGGTGTATGCACATACATACACACACACACACACACACACACACACACAAAAACGTGTATGCACATATTCACAACTCAGTAAATTTCAGCAGTAATATTATCTTTAAAATTGAGGAAAGGACCTGTAACTTATTTTTCTCAGCATATTAAATGACCAGCACAGTGTCTTACACACAGTGTCTGTTCAATAAATGTTAAATAAGTTGTTTGTTGAATGAAGAAGAAAAGTTTCCTCATTAATGAATTAGAGTACTTGATTGTTAAAATATTAAAAATAAACAGTAAAAATAAAGCAAGGACAGAAATACATGATCTCCTTTTAGAAGACTAAAATTTGACCTCAGAAGAAAAAAAAGACACAGAATTGCTGCAAGATTTTTGTTTTCCATTTTAATTCTATCTATCCTTTTTAACCTTTCAAAAGAGGTCTTCTAAACCCAATTCCACTGCCTCTGTGGCTCCACTCAATAATAAATAATGTTTCCCATTCTCACCATATTTAATACAGTCAATCATGTTAGAAAATATAAGGGTCAAAGACTTTGTACATTTCTGCTCAGGTGTGTTCAAATATCACCAATCAAATCTAAATCTTGGTGAAAAGCCTTCTGCTGTCTTTTCTAGAATCAACAGTTTATATTCCAGAGGCGGAATACAAAATAGAAGAGGACATTGGGGAACTTTTGATTCCAGTAAGACGATCTGGAGATGCAAGCCAGGAACTAATGGTCATTTGCTCCACACGTCAAGGTATGAGGCTCTGGGGAGGTCCTGTTTGCAGGAATAAGATGAAGAGAACAGGGTTGTGGTAATTCTTGGAGTAGCACAGGGGGTGAGCAAAGCAGAGTTAAGATGCTGGACGCCTGGGCCCCTCATCGTGCACACCGTGCTGAAAACCCCCTTTGCTACTCCTCTGAGCTGGTCTCCTCAACCAGGGATAACACTTTATTCAAAATTGAGATTAAAATATCTATTTTTACTACCCCACAAAGGGGTTAGTCAAATGAGACATTCGTGAGAGTCAAATAAGACATTTTACGTCAAAACAGTTTATATATGCTGGTCAAAAATTTGTAAATTCAAGATTCTTATTTTTAATAGTCAGCATTGCCTCTAGGCAATATTGTAAAATAATCTGTGTATACTACTCAGTTTCTCTTCTCCTTTCTCCCCATCTCACAAGCACAGATGCCCCCCAACCATGAGTTCAGGCATCTTTGAACCCAAAACAAGGTTCCATTCTTTTTGACCACTTCTATACAGTCAAATTTAGCTGTCTCATGTCTCATCCCTGCGGGGTCAGATTCTCTAACATCTCATTGGTAACTATGTAGAAAACAAAAATTGCAGAAATAAATGAAGACCACCCAAATGACACCAAGAAAAGGCTGTTTATTTGGAGCTCGCTGTAGCGTGTGAGTCAGCCACCATCACTTGCATGTGACAGGCTCACAGGCAGGCAGAAGCATGAGAAAACTTTAGAGCGGAAAAAGGAATCAGGTATGCCCTGATTGGAAGCTGTTGGCCTGGGAATCTGGAGACCCACTCAATCGAAGCAGGCACCCGATCTGATTGGTTAGGAGAGCATATTGGGCTCTCTGTGGTTGTTCCTAAATTCAAAGTGGGAGCAGAGATTAGAGAAGCTGGCAGTTATTGAGTAAGTCTTGACCATTCGATTGCTGTTTGCTACAGAGGTGGTGGCTTGGCTTCCTGGACTAATCGCTGCAGCTAGTGGGTCAGAGTTCTCTTTTTATGTGTGGTATGGCCATTGTCCATCTGTATATTCGGCTCTCAAAATCAATGCTCCCGCTTGTTGGTATGTCAGTGAGGGAGAATCTATTCCTCCAGCTTTACTTTCTCTCCCAAACAATTTTCTTTAACATTATACCCCCACAACAATGTCTGTGAACAGTGATGATGGACTAATCATTTAGCCGTGGCAGATGGAAACTTTAATGGTAGGGCCTTGAGATCCCCGGCAAAATACAGCTTAAAACTAGTTGCCTCCTTCACTTACCTGTAGCCATGGTTAGTATTTGTGAATTATTAGTAACATACAAAGCATGAGTCTGTTTTCCATCGCACTGTGTATGTAGCTCCTACCTACATACACATGTAGATATGCTGTCTATCCTTTTTAACCTTTCAAAAGAGGTCTCCCAAACCCAATTCCACTGCCTCTCTGGCTCCGCTCAATAATGAATAATGTTTCCCATTCTCACCATATTTAATACAGTTATATTAGAAAATATAAGGGTCAGACACTTTGTACATTTCTGCCTAGGTGTGTTCAGATATCATGGATCAAACCTAAACCTTGGTGAAAAGTCTTCTGCTGTTTTCTAGAATCAACAGTTTATATTTCAGAGAACTAACAGTTTATATTCCAGAGAATTAACAGTTTATATTTGAAAGGTTAAAAAGGATAGACACATACTCCTGTGTTCATTTTATTTATATAAATAAGTAATTGTTAAACATTTACCTTAACACAACTTCCAGAGATGTTTAAATAACCAAATTGAACTTTCATCCTCTGAGATATTTACGTATACATGGGGAGTAGGTAAGAACAAATATCACAATAGCACACAATATGAGTACAAGAAGATTTACAACTTTCACTCTTGTAATTCTGTTACTGGCCAGGTTCATTCTGCTTGTGCACAGCAAGCCAATCACCATGGTGACAGGCTTTGCAAAAGAGAAAAGATTTTCTTCACAAGGCCGCCATACAAAGATACAAGAGAAGAAATCAAAATTCATCTCTTTGAAAAGAGGGTTTTGGGGTACTTATGAAATAGAAAGCAGTCATCCAAAGCATAGGGAAGGGTAATTGGCAAGCAGGGAAGGTGAGGTGATCAGGGTTCCTGTGCAAACCTAATTAAGCTACATGGTTCTTCATAGGACATGTCTGCACCAAATGGCAGTGTTAACACAATCTGAGCTTGGAGCCTTTGGCCCTCTGACATCAAAAAGTCACGCGAGCAGTTCCAGTTGAAGGGTCAGTGGTCTCAACCAGCTTGAACTAGATGACAGCTGTCCCCTAGTTCCTGAAAACAACTTTATGCAACATTACTATAGTGCCCCACAGAGATGTTACCTGTAAGGAAGCTAGTGGGAGTTTAGTTATGTATTGTTTGGCTAAGCGATTTGCTAGTGGGAGTTTTTTGTTGTTGTTTTCTTGGTAGGTTGGGAGAGGATTTTAAGACAGTGTCTCACTCTGTCACCCAGGCTGTAGTTGAGTGACTCCTTCACAGTTCACTGCAGGCTCAAACTCCTGGTCTGAGCCTGAGGCCATCCTTCCTGCTCACCCTCTGGAGTAGCTGCGACTACAGGCACCAACCTATGCATGGCTAATTTTTTAAATTTTTTGTAGAGATGGAGTTGTCGCTATGTTGCCCAGGCTGGTCTCAAACTCCTGGACTCAAGCAATTCTCCTGCCTTGGCTTCCCAAAGTGCTGGGATTACACGTGTGTACCACCATACCTGGCTGCTAAGTGGGGGTTTTAAGACCAACCATAAGTAAGCTGTTAAAAGCAAGCAAGGCAGGTTAAGTTTGCTGAATTTAATCAACTTGGCCCTCAGTTTCAGTTCCACCAAGAGATATGCAAGAGTCGAGATGCCATGCATGCACTGTATACCATGCATACAGTGGCTTAGTGTTCCAGGAAGAACCCCTAACTCTGTTACATCTTTTTCTCTTTTTCTTTTTTTTTAATCACAAACATGAAAATATCTTCTTATGTGGGTTCTGGGGGTCAAGGCTCAGGTGCCAAGCACTGTGAGTTATGCAGCAGCTATGAGGGGAGTTTTCCAGGCATGCCAGCTTTCGCATCTGCAAATCACGTGGGAAGTTGGATTCCATAGGGAATTCTATAAGAAGCTAAATTTAGGTGTAGCCCTCCCGCTTAGGGAAGCAGCACCCCTCATCCTCGCTGACTCCCTGCCAGACACTCTGAGCCTCCCTATTCATTTGGATGGTCCTTCTGCAGCATAGCTCTTTCCAAGGGATGAACAGACCCTCAGTCAATCCTTCCAGCTTAGCAATTACATATGATCTACTCAACTGAGCTGTTTACCATCTCATCTCTTTCATTCACATCTGAGAGACCTTAGCACCACTGTCTGCTGGACACTTTGGCTGTAGACAGAAAATATGCCACTAATACCAGAAGAAGCCCAGCTTGAAGCACGGAGCAAAGCATGAGTACACTTTCTACAATAGCTGGTCTGTCCAGCCTCAACCACACCACCTAGCTCCAATGCACTTACCATTATTACAAGACCCAAACCAGAGCCCCAGTGCACCAATGAAAGAAAGAATTAGGAACATCTTGTCAGTGGTCAGCTAGCAAAGGAGAAAGACCCCAAGGAGTACCTCACCTAGCTTGTTTTTTCTCCCCTTCACTTTTTACTTCCCAAATGGAGTAAAACTAGCTTAAATGCAAGAGTTGCTAACATTGTATGGAACTGGCTATATCTGGTGCTTTCAAGAGGAAATCTTAGTTAAAGAACAGACAATAGGGCTATCTGTCTCTGGACATACAGCCAAATGCAACAAACATGAAGATCTTGAAGACACATTACAAAAGCGTGTCCTTGCAGTTGGTTTTAAATATCTTAAAATAAATTATCTGTTTACTGCCAAATCCTCTGTCTTCCAGGGCAGAGGAGAATTTATTCTTGTTTCTCTTTTCAACCTTGGCACCATTAATGTTATGAATAACTATTTATTGTGGGGACTGTCCTGTGCTTTGTAATGGAGTAAAACTAGCTTAAACGCAAGAGTTGCTAACATTATATGGAGCTGGCTATATCTGGTGCTTTCAAGAGGAAATCTTAAAGAACGGCATGTTAAGCAGCATACCTGGCCTCTACATACCAGATGCAAGTAGCATCCCCCACCTCCAGCTGTGACCCCCAGAAATGTCACCAGACATTGCCAAGTATCCCCTAGCAGGTAAAATCAGCCCAACTAACAACTATTGCTCTATAACGAAATGCTTTAACCTCAAGGATTCTCTAAGTAAAGACTTGCAAATTAGACATTTCTTGGCCCTATTTCATACTTAAAGAAAAGTCTCATCTATCTTTTTCTTCTCATTAGTCACTCTTTTGTTAGAAAACTGCTCTTACTGACCGGGCGTGGTCGCTCATGCCTGTAATCCTAGCACTTTGGGAGGCCGAGGTGGGTGGATCACCTGAAGTCAGGAGTTCAAGACCAGCCTGGCCATGATGGTGAAACCCCATCTTTTTTTAAAAAAAAAAAAGAAAACTGCTCTAACTGAAAGGAACAGCCAATGAAGAGCAAACCACAGAATCTAAAATCAAATGAGTAGGAACAGTATTGAATCATCCTGTGGTTTTTGGTCAGAACCAAGTCAAATATGTTGAGGTTTTTAACGATCAACTCTATCCAGTTAAAAAGAATTGCATAGAAACCACAAGCCATGGACCCAGCCCCACTTCTCTGATTGGACTTCTTCTCTGGGTCACCTCCTAAGAAGGAGGTAGAAAGCAGATAATTTTGAAAGGATTCGAAGCATATCCAGGTGAAACATTTTCATCTTCCTTCCTTTTGAAAAAGATTCTCTGTGTTATTTAGTTGTAGATGTGTTCATAGGTTATAGAAGTTATACTTTCCATCTCAGACAGTTTGGGGGAGTTATCATTTTCTGTTCCTGAAGTACAAATCACATGGTTGAAAAATCCCCTTACTGCAGGTTTTCTAGGGGTAAACTCTCATTGTTTTCTGTTTATCAGAATATGTCTTATTTCAACTCCTGTCTTGAAATTCTAGATTGACAGTAATACTCTCCCAGCAGTTTAAAGTTATTATTTGACTGTATTCTGGCTTCCATTGTTGTTAAGAAGTTTGCTTTTCATCTAAAAGTTGTCTTTGTAGAGATGTCTTTTCTACGCATCTAAAATCTTATATGTATTTGATCTGAATCTGTGAAAGATCTGAGGGCTCCACTTGAAAATGTTTTCCTCCGAAAAAGTTTCCTTGGCTTATTCTAGGATTCAGAGGGTACTGCTGATCCGGACACACTGCTGCTGCCCTCTCAGATGTAACCACAGTTTCCGGGGCAGCTCTGTGCAGCGCCCTATGCCTAAGGCCTATCTCCACCTGCAATGGAGACAGTGCGCCTGCTCTTGCGGGGGTACCACCTACTGGATGGGAATCCCTTCTATGGATTTCAGGTTGAGGAAGGGTTTTTATGGTTTGTTTTAGGTTAATTTCAATTTTGTTTTGTTTGTGGGGAGTTTTTTATTTGACACTTGACGATATTCCCTACATCCTACAAGAACAGAAAAACCAGAATCATTATTTTTTCTAGTTGTTTTTTAATGTGAGGGCATCCCAAAGTACCTGACCGGCCAGTCTGCAGGAAACAAAAGTCCCAAAATCCCCTCTAGATAGAAGCTCCCATGCTGCTCCAGCCCAGCCTTTCCTACCCTCCTACTCTCTCCTCTGGTTCCACTTCCCTTCAATCATCAGCCCTGCTGAGGCATGAAGTGACTTGTGCCTGGGGCTCCAGAAGCCTTGTGCTCCAACCAGGTTTTAGCTGCTGCTCTTTAAAGGGGTTGAGTGCTTGTCTTGCTGCCCTATTAAAATGTATATGTTAAAGGAAAATCATGTGTTTAAAAGAATTTATAATCAAATAACTAAAGACAATGTGAGAAAGTGAAAAGTGCTTCAGGCTGACTCTTAGGAGATGGGTCTTTGACTCCTTAGATAACCCAAATGCCCATCAATGATAGACTGGACAAAGAAAATGTGGTATATATACACCATGGAATACTACACAGCCATAAAAAATGATGAGTTCATGTCCTTTGTAGGGACTTGGATGAATCTGGAAACCATCATTGTCAGCAAACTGACCCAAGAACAGAAAGCCAAGCACCGTATGTTCTCACTCATAGGTGGGTGTTGAACAACGAGAACACGTGGACTCAGGGAGAGGAGCATCACACACAAGGGACAGTTGGTGAGGGTAGGGGAGAGACAATGGGGGGCGGGGAGGGATAACATGGGGAGAAATGCCAGATATAGTTTGCACCTAAAGTAAAATAAATAAATTATTTTAAAAAAAGAGTTATATGGAATGTGCACACTAAACTAATGTTCTCCCTTATGTTCGATGAATTCATTAAACCAAAAATCATAAAAATAATAATAATGATAATGTTTGAAAGCATAGACCTCCAGGAAAACTCAGCTAGCTTCCCAACAAGTGATAGTCCCCTTTGTGCCTCTCCTTTGATCATTTTCTGCCCTCTGCCCTAGCAAACACATTTTATTTTCATCAACTCTCCAGCTCTAACAATTTTTATGTTTCCAGAACAGCAAAACAGTCAGTTTGTTACTTCCGAATAATTCTAAAATTTTTGTTCTTTCAAAAAAAACCATTCTGAAACACTTTGGAGTCAGTGCCCTTCTGAGCAAAGCATCTGAGGTCAGTTGGAGACCACTATCACTTTTTAACAACCTAGATCTGAACAGGCAATGTGTAGTGATGGACACTACTGATGTTGAAATGACAGTGGGCATTGGTGTCATTATGCATCTGTGCATGTACCATAGCTGTAAACAAGAAACACTCTTAAAAGACCGGAGCGTTCAGTCCAGAATCTCGCCGTCATCTCCCCATTGCTTCTTATTAAAATGCGCTATGGTGGGAAATATTTATACTTTTCAAAAACTTCTTATCTGGTATAATATTATTTTATAGTATTTGTTCTGCCTAAATCTGGTCTGCCTAAATCATTTAAATTACAATGAATACTTTTCAGTCTTTTAGCCCTAAATCTATGTGTTGCTAGTTTTTTTCTTTTCTGTTTTTTTTTTTTTTTTTTTTTTTTTTTTTTTTTTTTTTTTTTTTTTTTTTTTTTTTGAGATGGGGTCTTGCTCTGTTGCCCAGACTGGAGTGCAATGGCATGATATTTGCTCACTGCAACCTCCGCCCCCAGGTTCAAGCAATTCTCCTGCCTCAGCCTCCCAAGTAGCTGGGACTACAGGTGCGCACCACCACACCCAGCTAATTTTCATAGTTTTAGTACAGACGGTGTTTCACCATATTGGTCAGGCTGATCTTAGACTCCTGACCTTGTGATTCACCCAACTGGGCCTCCCAAAGGGCTGGGATTACAGGTGTGAGCCACTGGGCCTGGCCTGCTGTTTTAAACCCCCCAAAAATGCATTAAGTCCTAGAAATCCTTCTCCTAAGAATTGATGCTAGAAAAAAATTATTAGGTTGGTGCAAAAGTAATTGTGTTTATTGCCGTTAAAAGTAATGGGAAAATCGCAAGTGCTTTTGCACCAACATATACGTACCCTCTCAAAGACTCGTACTTGAACAGTCATAGCAGCATTACTTACAATTGCTAAGAACTAGAAATAACCCAAATTAGCAACCGGTAAATGGAAAAAGAAACTGTGGTGTAGTCACACAACAGGACACAACAGTTCGCAATAAAAGGGAAAACAAATCACGGTATGTGGATGAATCTCAAAAGCATTGTGCTAAATGGAATATTCAAAACATATGCTTCATTTGTATAAAATTTCTCATAAAGGCAAATAAATCTACAATGACACGAAGCAGATCTGTGATTTCCAAGGCCTGGGAGACAGGGAAGAAGATGGATTGCAAGAGACACAGTCAACTTTTGTGGCTGGATAAGAAAGTTTTATGTTATTGTGGCAGTGGTCACATGATTATATGCATTTGTCAAAACTCTTCAAACTGTGCATTCACATTGGTGAATCTTAATGTAAGTAAATTATTAAAATAACATTTAAAACACACTGAATGTAAACTGAAATACTCTAATCAATCCTGCACTCCATGCAAAGTAAGATATCATTTTCCGGCTGTATTATGGTGTCATACAAGGAATTCCAGCTGGGTTGTATGATGATTCGATTACGGAGATGCTGTGGACAGCTTTGTCACTACAGGGAGAGCAGCAGCAGGAAAAAAATCTATACTATTTTCATGCTGTCCTAATTTCACTGCACCTCAGTTTTCCCATCTGTATATGAAATAATTGAGCTAAGCTAGCCCCAGTATCCTGTTATCCTGTTTTTTAGCCCCTAGTATAAACAAACTTTATTCAATATACTCTATTTAAAAAAATCACTAATCTAGGTCATGTCAAAATACCAGAGTCTATTCCAAAAGCCTTCTGATTACAATATTAATATTTGTGAGCATAAGTACATTGTATCATTCAGATAGCTGTTATCTAAAAATAGGTTAAAGAAAACAAACATGCTTCTTGTTTGGAATTCTATTTCTTCTCAACTTCCCTGTTCCTTCTCATATTTCTATAGGTTCTGCCACAGGCACAGTTTCTTCCACAGTGTTACCATTCTCTGATTACATCTCACGTCCAGAAGACCACACCAGCATCCTCCACTTTGGCAAGAACGAGACACAGAAGACCTGCAGGGTCCTCACCATCGAAGACTCCCTTTATGAAGAGGAGGAATCCTTCAGTGTTTCACTGAGGCTGCCAGTGGGAGGACAGCTGGGAGCCAGATTCCCCACCACTAAAGTGACTATCCTGGCTGATCGTTATGATGGTAAGTCTATTTCTTGCTTCCCAACCTTTGGCAATAGCTGCCTTCTTCTCACACGTTCCCCCAACAGCGGAAAGGCAAATGTAGCTTAATTTGTCTTTAAAAGAATATTTTATGTTCTTTTTTCTCCAAAAACTGTGAGTAGCTCTTCAAATGCATAGACATCACCAACACCAACAGCAAAATAGCCATATGGGAAGATTAAATATTTGGGTATGACACAAGAAAAGCACAGACCAAGGAGATGACCTAAGACTTAGAAGGAAATTAGGAAGAAGACCTAAGTCAAGTGTCTAATCACCCAACCAGGACTACCCCAAAAGGACCCTCATCTTAGCAGCAAAAAGATAATCCCTCACAGCAAGGGAGTGAGTTGTCAAGTGGTACAAAGACAAGATGGAGCCCCGTGTGTCAGCATGCTGGACCTCTTTATGGTTACCTAGCAGGACATTTGCTTCCAGTCCCTGAGGAGCCCAGCTGAAATTTGGCCAGAGAGGAGAGGGGCGCCTCATTCCTCAACACCAACCCTCCCCTCCCAGACACAACATAAAGTGTCAAGCCCAGTATGATTTTCCTAGGTCTCACCCGCCCTTTCTATAAGGAGCACTTTTAACAGAAAATGGTAATAAAGACAAGGCCAGGATCAGACTGTGTTATTACTAATCTCATATTAGTTTGACTGCTTCATCTCTCAACCATGCTTCCATCAGGGTTTGAGTGGCTGTGAGTTGCTGAGCTCAGACCTAGAAGGGTTAGACTGGGCTGTTATTCTAGACCTAAAGTTAATATGACTGCTTTATGGATGCAGCACAAAGCTTCCATTAAACTGAGAGCTGTGCCAAGAGATAAACACAGATTTGTAAAGTTTGAACAGTTTATACACTCTCCAGTTAGGTATGGTAAATTTATCATATACTATCATGTTCTGTTTGAAATTATGTCTTCATAACAACCATAGAACAAAGGAAAATATGAATGAGATTAAAGGTGGTCTTTTGTTTGTTTGTTTGTTGCTGAGTCTATCCTGCGGACTCTGGCCAAGTGGCAGATGAAAGGAGTATTCAGACACAGGTATTTTGTGTAAGAGCAGCTAGGGGACTGCCGGAGAGAGCAGTCTCAATAAGCCAGAGCTGCTTGTATTTATTCAGCACTGGTATAACGTCAAAGGCCTGGAGCCAACACAATTGTGGGTAATTCACATTGTCGTCTCCCTTTGCAGGGAGGCACATCTTACATGTCAATGATCAAAGGTAGGTCTCTGACTGACATAGTAAATAACTTATCTAGATAGATTTCTTTACACTCCCTTGTTACCTACTCTTCGCCCTCAGCCTCAGAGTAAGAGAATCAGCTGTCTCCGGCTTTATTCTTGCCAGAAGCTTTGCAGAGCCTTCTGACCTTTCAAAAGACCTGCTTCTTCCCCTGTAGCTTCTCCCACCACCCTGACCGATCTCCTACAGTTTCTTTGTTGTTTAGTCTCCTAAATGACTTTATTTGGGAATATCACACCCTGTGGACCAGATCTCTGAAATGTTCAGTACACTAGTTTTGCTCCATTAAAAAGAAAAAAGAATTTTCAAGGACTAAGTTCAGTTCCAAAACACATCTTTACAAGTATCAAGAGCTAAGAATAAGGATAGGCCCTGAGATCCATGCTTTCTTCACTGTGTACTTTTCAAAAATTTCTTCATTGGAATTAAAACAAAGATTGTTTTTCTTAAAATAATTTGAATGAATTTTCAACTTTTTATGGAAATGCATAATTGCATTACACAGTATGTTCTCCTTTTTATAATCAATGCTTACTTTTCCATCATGATGAAGAATTAACATGAAAAGTTGAAATCTGTAAACACAATAGCTTCAAATTCCTTTTTCCTTCACTATCACATCTTTTCTTAAAGCCAGAAAGATTGGTGTCAGAACAGTCTCTGTTATTTTTCTTTACTGAAGCTAGTAATAGGTAAAGTACACAACGAAAGAAACAGGAGAAAAAAGGAAGAGAATCAAAAGTGGAACAACTGAGCCAGAAAAGCTTGAGCTGGGGGCCTGGAGATTTTGGATTCTAAGCCTGAGACACACTGTCTCTGGGTAACCTTGACTAGGTCAAGCTATCCGGGGCTGTTTCCCAATCATGAAATAAGGGAATTGATAGGGTTACCTCTAGGAACCCTTTCACTCCATAATTCTATGATTCTTAAAGTCATTCTAAGAAGAAGGCATTAGTTAATAAACACAACCCATACACAAAAGTGATGCATCCTGTAGGCTGAGCTTTTCCATTAAAGTTTTGTCATGAACTTAGAAAAATATATGTCAAAGTTTTGTTCTAAATAAGCCAGGTAAAAAGGAGAGTTAACTGGTGAAGCAAAAACTTGAATGGTCATGCATTTCAAGCTATCCATTTTGTCTTTTATTTTTCCAAGGCCTACCCCTGTTTGACTCATGCTATGTTCTAACATTTTTCAAGTACGTATTGAGTTACATGTTGATCAGCAAGTACATTATATAATTTTACCCAGATAATTAGAAGGAAATTTCTTTTAAAACTATCCTGTCAATTTTAACTAAAAATGAAGAATGAGGTTGTCTGACCTTCAATTATTCTATCTATTCTTCCTCAAGAAGAAATATGTTTCCTGCAAGCTCTTTACCTAACATAGTTTTAGAATAAGCTCAAAAACCAGAGCTTTTCTGAAAACTACAATAACTAGAAACAAGGCATGAAGCACCCAACAGATATTATATCTAAGCAAGCAATTTAATGGGACTCAGGTGAGATTATATGACTTAGTTGGTATGCTCAGAACTGAGGGGACTTTGGGGACCACCACACAAAGGAATGAAGAGAGAGCTCCTTAACCAAAATATTAGTGTTTGTATGTATAATAATAGATGAATGGCTACCAAAAGAGCAGACATTCAAGTCCTTTGGTCAAAATTGTAGGCTGAATAATGGACCTCAAAGATATTCACATTCTAACCACCAACATTGTGAATGTGTCACCTTACATGGAAAAGGGACTTTGAAGTTAAGGCTGTTGAAATGGAGTTACCCAAGTGGGTCAAGAGTAATCAGTAGGGTCCTTATAAGAGAGAGGCAAGAGGATCACAAAGAAAAAGGGGATCCAAAGACTGAAACCAGAGGTTGGAGTGAGGCACTTTGAAGCTGAAGGAAAGAGCCACAAACCAAGGAATGCAGGCAGCCTCTAGAAGATAGAAAAGTCAAGGAGATGTATTTCCTTCAGAAACCTCCAGTTAGAACACAGCCCTGGTAACACCCTTTATTTTAGTTAGACATTTGACTCGAAGAACTATAATAGAATAAATTTGTGTTGTTTTAAGCCACTAAATTTGTGGTAACTTATTATGGCAACAAAAGGAAATTAATAATGTTAGTATTGTTTCTGTGGGAAATATCTATATAAGAAACCAGTTTATAATTAGAAAATTTAGTGACTGGTGTGGAAATGAAATGGAAAGATGATCTCTTCTTGTCATTAAGCAAATACAGCTTTCTCTACTACACTCATAATCCTACAAGAGTATTGCACATCTGAGTGCAAGTCAAGGCCGCTCGACCTAACTCTTAATCATTGAGTTCCCCGCTTCTGACTATATGTCCTTTTCCTAAATCTTCAATTCCTGTTCTAGTAACATCGTGAACCAACTACAGAGCAAGGTAAAAAGTGATTAAGGCAAGAAAGGCTCAGATGAAGGACCAAGGAAATCAAGAAAAGGCAGAGATTTCTTCTAGCTGGAGGAGCTCAAGAAAAATGTATCGTTTGTGCTGTGTCTGGATGGGTAGGTGGACTTGAGGATAGAGAAAGGAAGGACAATAGCATTTCCGGTGGAGGAAACAGCTTGAGCAAAGTCATAAATGAGGCGATATCAAGAACGTGGTTCAAGACTGTGCAGGAATGCCATACGCCAGTTCTTTTATTCAATAGAATTGAGAATTAGCCTCAAGCTTTATATTTATTAAGAACTACTTGTTTATTAATTTATTAGCTCCAAAAGCGTTTGTTGAGCCCCTTTATGTTTCAGGAACTCTGCTAGGCATAGAGGATACAGCAGTGAAGAATCCAACCATTGTATGATCAAAGGGGAAACACTATTCTGGAGTTTTTTTTGAAACCAAATAAAGGATGTTAATAATAACTTTCAGCCATTGCATCTCAGGTTCAAACTTAAGAAAATTTTTCTGGTAAAGTTCTAGATACCAAAATATACTGCAGAGAGAAATTTTTTGGAATACTTTTAAGAAGAGAATCTGCAATATAATATTGCCTGAGTTGTTTGTACTTAAGTCTTGCCTAAAGACAAGAAATAGATAAAAATCCTTCTAGATTCATAGAAGCATAAAATCTTAGAAGTAGAGATCATGTGGTTCAGCCTTCTCATTGTTGAGGCAAATGTACGAAGTGGCTTTTCAAGTTTGCCCAGCCAGTTAAAGCCCAAATTTCTGCCCCTGAGTTCATAACTCTTTTGTACTCTACTACGATCCTTCAGTAATGTGGTTCTGGGATGCATTTACCCCTAAGAAATAGCCAAACCTTCCACAGATAAATATTTTTTCCTTTTAAAGTTACCGACAGGCTGGGCGCAGTGGCTCATGCCTGTAATCTCAGCACTTTGGGAGGCTGCGGCAGGCAAATCACGAGATCGGGAGTTCGAGATCAGCCTGGCCAACATGGTGAAACCCTGTCTCAATTAAAAATACAAAAAGTTAGCTAAGCATAGTGGCAGATGCCTGTAGTCCCAGCTACTGGGGAGGCTGAGGGAGGAAAATCGCTCGAACCCAGGAGGCGCAGGTTGCAGTGAGCTGAGATTGCACCACTGCACTCCAGCCCGGGCGACAGAGTGAGACTCCATCTCAAAATAAATAAATAAATAAAGTTACTAACTGCAGTGATACAGGTGGCCATCTAGTGTTTCTGATAACAAAAGTGTACCTTCATGTTCAAAACCCACAGGAAACTACCAGTCAGTAAAGTTTGACCCCATTGTTAGTTTAAAATTGTTTCAGCTGTCTTCAAATGCTTGCAAAAAAAAAAAAAGTTGCTATGTTCCATAACATAGTAACTTCATGTGTACCAGTTAGCAAGCAAACCCCTTGAAAACCATGTTTTCATATGCACATAGCCAAAAAGTAGGTAGTCAGGAGGAGATACTAGCCCTTTCATGTTGGCTCTCTTCACACAGGTGAACAATAGGATTTTGTAATGCACCTTGATCCTGTTTTAATACTGTGGGTCTGTAGCATTGTCTCATTTTATGTGGAGACCGGCTTACTGTGTGTGTATAACTGAACAAAGAATCCAGTTGTTCATCAGTAAAAATTTTGAAGAAAGAGATGCAAACAACATGCTACTTAATAAGCGAACAAAAATCTGAAATAAAAGGGCTGGCACATTTTGCTAGCCGTCTCATAGGCTGAGCGAATGTCTGTGTAGACATGAAAATTGGCCACAATGGAAAAAAGAACCACGAGCCAATATAAGTAATCTACCCAAGAAAACACGTGGGTATGCTTGACTTTTCAGAAAAATAGAAATGGCATTAAATTACCACGTTGGTTATGAAGTAGTAAATAAATAAAGATTGTAAGATAATAAAAGGAGACTTTTTGCTCACTTACAAAGTAGCAAATTGTTTGCCTCTCAGTATTCGGAGTGAAGTGGTAGAAAACTAAAATGATAGTGTCTTTATCGGCTGCACACGAAAGTCAGAGGAAGGAAGAGAATAAAGACTGTAAATGGCTTTCCTTATGATCACCACTTTCTTAATTAATCCAGTGCATATTCTGGCAAACCACTTTGGCTACATTTTTCTCTCTCTTTGACTTTGTTTTTTATATTTCAAATAATAAAGTTACATCTGTGAATCATGGTGGCCACTGAAACGATAGAATAACACTAATTAAATTCCAAAAATGAAACCAAAATACTTGAATTTTGTTAGTGCCACATCATTGTATGAACAACAAAGCCACCATGGGAACAATAAAGTTAGTAAGATGAGCTAAATTGTACTTAACTCTAAGAGTAGTTATATATAAGAATATGTAAAAACAAGTAGAAGTCTTAATATCTATTTCTTGAAGAAATATATCCTTGAGCCTTTGTTTGCTGGCTTGCTTGTTTGGTTTTTGAGACAGAGTCTGGAGTGCAATGGTGCTGTCACGGCTCACTGATTGTCTTGCCTCAGCCTCCCGAGTAGCTGGGATTACAGGCACCTGCCACCCACTAATGCATTTGTGCCATTTGACATGGGCAGATCACTCCTGACCTCGTGATCTGCCCGCCTCAGCCTCCCAAAGTGCTGGGATTACAGGTGTGAGCCACCACGCCTGGCCACCTTGGTAATTTTAAATCCTCTAATGTTCAGAAGAGAACTTGAGAAGATTCCCAATATCAAATATAAAAAGGAAGGAAAAAAAGCAAAGAAAGGGCCAGGTGTGGTGACTCACACCTGTAATCCCAGCACTTTGGGAGGCCAAGGCAGGTGGATCACCTGAGGTCGGGAGTTGGAGAACAGCCTGGCCAACATGGAGAAACCCTGAATCTACTAAAAATAAAAAATTAGCTGGGCATGGTGGCACACGCCTGTAATCTCATCTACTCAGGAGGCTGAGGCAGGAGAATCACTTGAACGCTTCAACCTGGGAGGCAGAGGTTGTGGTGAGCTGAGATCACGCCATTGCACTCCAGCTTGGGCAACAAGAGGGAAACTCTGTCTCAAAAAAATAAATAAATAAATAAAAGCAAAGAAAGGAAGAAAATTACACAAAATCCGGTATACAATTCAATTGTTAAGTTGCAATGTTGTTTGAAATGGTTTGAGTAGATTCTTAACAAGTAGATAATTCATTCCAGAGACATTTATGGTGACCTGCCACTTTCTCAGTACAGAACTACAAAGTCTATCCCTGCCTTCTATCCTACCCAACTTGATCTTTAATAAGATTATCCTTGAATGAACGAAGGCTTTTTAATGGAGAAAAAAATTATGCACAG
Source organism: Alouatta palliata (assembly GCA_004027835.1). Lineage (NCBI taxonomy): Eukaryota > Metazoa > Chordata > Mammalia > Primates > Atelidae > Alouatta > Alouatta palliata. The sequence goes on from PVKV010013482.1 coordinate 45,400, forward strand.
AACTAATGATGGAAGATTCATAGTTCAGTGTAAACCATCTGAATTGCTACATACTTATCTGAGCAAGTCATTATTAATAATTACTGGATTGTGGGAACTTGCATTTAGATTCTGTAACATTTATTGAGGATCAAATATATTACTAAGCTTAAAATGTAATGCTAGAATCCACATACATGATCATCTGTGTGATTTGTTCATGAAGTCACATTAAAATATTATTTAATTTAAAAAGGAGGCAAGTTTCCAAGTTGTGGCTTCTAGTTACCTTTCAGGAGCTTCCTAAATGATTTTGGTTGTGCTCTTGAGTTCTCAGCACCCCTGACAGTTGAGATCTGCCATTGTTTTTATCACTTAAGATATTAACAATTAATTTTAAAAATATAACTTTAAAGTATTTTATTAGTATCCTGAATATGTCCACCTAAAAAGAAGAAGCTGAGGCAAAATTAATATAGAGTTTATGTAAGCCAAAGTTGACAACTGCAGCCTGGGACAACATCCAGGTTGCCTTGAAGAGTGCTCCAGAGAGTGAAGAAGAGGCTCAAGTGTCTAGAGAAAAAGGAACAAATCAGGAGATGGACTGTCTTAGTCCATTTGTGTTCCTATAAAGGAGTCCTGAGGCTAGGGACATTATAAAAAAAAGAGGTTTATTTGGGCCACGGTTCTGTGGGCTGTACAGGAAATATGGTGCCAGCATCTGCTTCTGGTGAGGGCCTCAGGAAGGTCCACTCATGGCAGAAGGGGAAGGGAAGCTGATGTGTGCAGATCACATGACAAGAGAGATGCAACAGAGAGAGGTGAGGAGGTGCCGGTCTCTTTTTAACAATCAGATTGTGCGAGTGCTCACAGAGCAAGAACTCACTCATTACTTTGAGGATGGCACCAAGATGTTCATGAGAGACCCAACCGCCTGATCCAAACACTTTCCACCTGGCCTCACCTCCAACACTGGTGATACATTTCAACAAGAGATTTGGAAGGAACAAATGTCCAAACTGTAACAGAAGGCAATTACAAAAAGTTGTTTGTCAGGAATTCTCATTGGTTTACAGAAATAACATTGGTTAGTGGTTGGCTATACACTGTTGAATTATAGGGTGTATGACATTTTATGGCTGCATGACCTCAGTTAGTCTAGAGTCCCCACAGCAAGTGACTTCAAGAAATGTATTATTTAGCTGAAAGGGGAGTAGAATGTGACAGGTGCTACATTTCAAATGCCTCTCTGGGCTGGATAATTTAAAGGGACTTGCATTCCTCATATAAAAAGGTTTTTTTTCTTTCTCATATAAATAATACATAAATTATTTCTAAATCAGTATATTTACTTTAAGTTGTTCTTTTACCTAGAACTCCTCATCTCAGAAATATGTCAGTCTGCTGAGGCTGCAGAATGTATTAAATGAATCAACTATGTCTAGAGTACAGACTGCATTTGCCATTTCACATGTGAGGTCATCACAACCAGAGACAACAAGGAGAAAGGAAATGAGGTGAACAATAACAGCTGATTGCCACTGATTTTTATCCCAGAAATCTGAGAAAATGTATCAAAATTGTTGTAAGGTTAGATATTCATAGGATGATGTACCTTTCACAGTCTCTTTACAAAGCACTGTGAGGCAACACTCTTTTCTAAAACCACCTAGATGTCTTCCAGCCACGTGGAAGCAGTTCCTTGGCTGGTCACTCCAGTCCATGACCTGACTGTCAGAGTCAGAGTTCTAGAAGCTCAATTTTGTCTGTGGGCACAGAGACAGGATGTAGACCCACAAGAGACATGATACGATGTATGTGCCAAAATGACAAATCATAAATTACAGTGAAAACCAGTCAAAAAACCTGAAAATCAGAGTACCCTGGTTAACACATTCTCTCCTTAAAGGAGACTGCTGGGCAGCCACTTCATAAGCAGGAAACTGATGATAATGGGATCTTAGAAATCCCATCAAGCCAATACAGCCATCTCCATCCTGGGCAAATAACTACCAAGGGTCCTAAAGACTCAACATCCAAGGTCAGAATACCGTTTGTCTTAAGACGGCTAGCAACAGGCAACTCACTTTTCCTTCTTTTGGCTGTTTGCTGTTTTGTAGGTCTCACGCAGAACTAACTTCAGCTAATGCCATTTTCCCTTAAATACAGCACAAAACAGTTGGCCATGCTACAGATATGACCATGCGGACCTAGCCTGACTCTACTGAAGTCATGCTTGGTCACATTCCATCAAGCCCAAGTTTGACTCTACTGAGTGCCTAAAACAGCTCAATCTCCAGAGTTAACGATATTTAACTCTGACAGGGTCTTCTGTCAGAGCTAATGCTGTTTCAGAGCAGGTACTGGTTTGTAAAATTCTGAGGTGTGACTTCCTCCCATCTTCAGGTTCCCCACGGTGCGCTCACTTGGCAGCTGTCAGTGTGTGACTTTTATGGGAGCTACTTCTGCTTTAGTCCCTACCCTAGAGATATGCGGATTTTGCCAGTCATGATTCTAATGATCCCTTTGAATGATATCATTTTATTTTGGCCTTCAGGAAACAACCACAAGGAGTATTAGTGCACTTCTCACATAATTATAATTTTTTTAGAATAATGACATGAAATGATAATTCTATTCATTCGAGTTTCTAAGCATTAGCCACTTGTCAAATTCCTGTGCATGGTGTATCTCCAGCAGTAGTTCAGTTTTCATTTCAGTCAGAAACAAAACATGTGTCCTTCAGAATTGACTGTTTAAGAAAATATTGGGAAAAGCATACATTCATTTTCCAGTGTTAGGATTTTACGTATAATTTACCAGTCTAGGCACACGTTAGATACCAATAATGCTTCCTCTTTAGGAGAGTCAAATATATCATCTTGTAATGAAAGCACGTTTTCATTTAGGCCAAATGATGGCACTGTCAGGCCGGTCACCTCGCCGGGAGCTCAAACACGCCCATCCTTCCCGGCAATGGGGAATTACATCACCACTCTGTACCCGACACCCAGCCCCCGCTGAAAAACCCCCACCCAAAAATTTTCGGAAAGCCCCGACAAACCTTGCCTGATAGCACTCCCTTGCCCCATAAGCACTTTGCCCCGTCAAGGTCATTTTCCTAAGGCAGCCTACTCACCAAAAAATCCCACCTACCTACTAGTAATAACTGCCTTCACTCCACTTCCTGGGTCCCAATATCCAGTCAAGTGCCTTGTGCTTTGTCTTCCCTATGTCAATCAAATGCCTTCACTCCACTTCCTGGGTCCCAATATCCAGTCAAGTGCCTTGTGCTTTGTCTTCCCTATGTCAATCAAATGCCTTCACTCCACTTCCTGGGTCCCAATATCCAGTCAAGTGCCTTGTGCTTTGTCTTCCCTATGTCAATCAAATGCCTTCATTCCACTTCGTGGGTCCTAATATCCAGTCAAGTGCCTTATGCTTTGTTTCCCCTATATCCAATCAAATGCCTTCACTCCTTATAAAACCCCTTACCCTAAAAAAGTTAAGTGCAACTTCTGTGGCCCTTACCTGGACCATAGAACCTCGCCTGGGAGCTGAATAAATCGGACTTACATTTTCTTATACTGGCCTCAGTTTCCTCATTTTGACTCGACAATATACCTTACAGGCACAATATCTAGCAACCTCAAGATGTACCCAAGTTGCTCAAGGGCAAGCTTTTCTTTTTTTCCAAATAGAGCTGGGGAATTTTATTCTATTTTGCTAGACTCAAGGAAATGTTTGCTCTCTTAAGCAGAGATCGAATATCCCCCTGTCAAATGAAAGAAATCATTTTATAAGAAATGAAGAAATCATTTTATAAGGACAGCTATCATGGAGCAACACAAAAGAAAGAGTATAGGAGCAGCCAGAGACTAAGATTACCCCAGGCTAGGGACGACAGACTCCTTGACCTACACTGTCAATTTAAAAATATCAGCGACATGAGAGCAGAGGCCATGGTATTTGGCTAACAAATGTTTGCTGAATGAATGCGTGGCAACTTCACATTTATTCACCTGGCTTTAGAACCTAACTTCCACTGGCCCTGTATCAAGGGCAAGATAAAATTGAGAACACTTGTTAATATGAAAAATGGGTCTGTTCTATATACAAGCACTTTATACTATCTCTGCTCAACTAGTAAAGACTTTCTTCCAATTTTTAGTATGTGATTTGAAAACTCTAGTAACCTGCCACAAAAAAGAAGTGTCCAGTTTCACAGAGGGCTATATATTTTGTCCTGAGTCAATAGGATTTGGAAATCTTGCATCAAATTTGCCTAGAAATATTACCAGCTCTTTTAGCATCTTTGTCATTAAATGGGCATCTAACAGAATGATGAAAGGTTTAAGAAAACATCGTAAGGAAAAACAAAGTGTCATTTTGGTGAAATCAGCACATTCAACTTTTTGAAAACGTGGTTATGGACCAAGAAAAACTTCAACACATAAATGCTTTTAAAATGTGAAAGACATATATTTCTGTGCTGTAAAAACCTAGGAAACTGTTCCGAAGACATAGTATCACTAAAAAAAAAAAAAAGAAAGAAAGAAAAGAAATAGTATCACTATACTTTCTAGAGCTAGTCATATTATAACACAATTACTACAGGCTTTATCTGTATCACATTTTTAATTTTAGATATTATTTTTTAAAGTTAACGAAAGAAAATATTTCAGAGGCCATTACCCAACATCTAAAAAAAAAAGACTTTCGAAACAGAAAGGAAAAAAGAGCATTCGCAGAGCATAGTGACCAGTGGTCACCCCTGCTTGCCATAGAAATGATAGTGCTGACAAAAAGTAGTTCTCAGGCAGAGATGTTGGCTGTGTGTGGTCTTTTCAGCCTCCATGATACTTTAAGTTCTTCTGCATTGAGTCAACAAGAGATTTAATCCCATACAGTCCATATTTGTTAGTTGTGTTAAATTCATTTTAGATTTTATGCTAAATCTTGAAGAGAATGGATTATATTCTAGCCATTGTCAGATTTTTTAATGAAGTTTCACAACTTTTATATTTGAAGGTAACCTCGGGTGAAGTAAATAGAGCTAGAATTATTTTACTGTTAGACGCATTATACTGACAGCATGTTATAGTTTAAATGGCAACTGCAAAGTTCAAAGCAACTTTTTTATTTTTTACGTAGAAAGCACATGAGGTTAAGGTCTAAACTAATGCATTTTTCATTTCTTATTTTTTTCAGTAGGGTTTTGGGGACCAGTGGTGTTTGGTTACAAGAATAAGTTCTTGAGTGGTGATTTTGAGATTTTGGTGCACCCATCACCTGAACAGTGAACACTGTGCCCGAAGTGTAGCCTTTTATTCCTCACCCACCTCCCACTCTTTTTCTTGAGTCCCCCAAGTCCATTGTATCCTCAAAGTCCTCATAGCTTAGCTCCCACTTATGAGTGAGAACATAATAATGTTTAATTTTCCATTCCTGAGTTACTTCACTTAGAATAATGGTCTCCAATTTCATCCAGGTTGCTACAAACGCCATTATTTTGTTCCTTTTTATGCTAGCCACTGTCAGATTTAATAAGACCACTACAATCAGTTGGAAAGATTTAAGGGCTTTTTTAAAAATTCAGTTAACTCTGCTTCAGAGTAAAATTTATTCTCCAGCTCATGCTGGATGCCAACATGACTCAGAAAATGTGAAGACCAGCCACTGGTTTTTAAGTAGCTCCCCAAGTCATATTCCACTCTTCAGATGAGGTGCTTCTAAGCCCATAGTCCAGAGCCAAAGTCTTCCGTCCTACATTTCATGTATGGATATCTGGTTTTTTGCCTAGAATTCTTTTTCCACATCCTGCACTAGTATCAACAAGACTCTGGTTTCCACTCCTAGGACTTGACACCTTCCCTGGAGGCCAGCATGTATCCCTGAATTCCAGTCCCGCTGCCCAAGAATAATAGACCCTTTCCCTCATTCTCTATTTCAACTGCTCTGGATTCCCCCATTCCTTTGCTCTAGCCCAGTTGCCAGAGATGACACTTTAGATTACTACATCATTTGGACACCATGCCTTGCCAACTGGCTGAATCTCCACTGGTAGGTCTGACATGATTCAAGTCAGATCTGTTTCTACCTCCACACCTCCTACCATAATCCTCTAATCTCCACCTCAACAAATTATAAGGATGGCACCCCAGTGTCAAAACGTCTTCTTTGTCACAGAATCATTAAGGCCAGAGAGAACCTCAAAAGTCATCTAATTCAACCTCTTCATTTTACAAATGAGGAAAGCAAGCCCAGAGAGTTAAAGTGACTTGCCCAATTGTCCATATTGAGTCAAGGCAAGAGCAATCTGAGAGGCCGATTATTTCTGGATTCCTGGTTCAGTGCTCTTTCTCCAATATCATGTCCCTTAGCCTCTCTGACAGCTAGTTATTTTTCTTTGTTCTGAATAATTCTATTGACCCAGAGTTTGCTACTTAAAAGAAAGCCAAATTTATGGTTAAATAACTTTAATTAACAGAATGCCCTTTCTTATTCTGATCCAAAATTCTTTTTTAAAAATATGCTTTCTGAGCAAAATGGCAGAAGACACCTTCCTATACCCTTCTTCCCCCACAGACATACTGACTCAACAGCAAAATACTAATCATTTCTCTTTATGGGAAATCCAACAACCAGTTGTAAGGCTCCCATAGCCAGGCTGACTACAAATCCAGTTGCAGTCGTGTGTCATTTATTGAGAGCAATATGTTCTGAGAAATGCATCTCTTAAGGAAATTTCAATGTTGTACAAATATCACAGAGTGTACTTACACAAACCTAGATGATATAGCCTACTATGCATGCAGGCTATACGGTATAACCTATTACTCTTAGGCTACAAATATGCACAGCACATTACTGTACTGAATACTGTAGGCGATTGGGACATAATGGTAAGTATTTGTGTATCTAAACATAGAAAAAGTAGAATAAAAATACAGTATTGTGATCATATGGGACAACCATTATATATGTGGTCAACCATTGAGCAAAACATTATGCTGGTACATAAAAACTGGTAGCTGAGTTCAAGATACCCTCTTGCCCAAAGCCCTAGCACAGTGCCATATAACTGGGAGAGAACCCTTAGCTCCAAGCTTTTCTTTTGGGAAGGAGAAGAAGAAAAACACCATACATCTAATGACTTGATTTTTCTGGGGCATGCACAAAACACTGGCTTCTGTGTCATCTGTCTCTGAGCACTAACAACCTCACACACTATAGATATCCAGAAGCCGCTATGGAGAACAAAGACTAGAGTTCATAATAGCAAGCTAGCATATGTCACAGATGCAACCTCCAGCCCACAAAGTGAGTGGGCAGGGGAAAAGAAAACAGCTCCGAGCTGATATTACAGCTTGTACCTGGGCAGGGAAGAAAAGGATTTGGCCACACATGAATGTTCTGATTTTTGCTGTGGCCTTCTGTCTACCTGCCTCAGACCACCGATGCAACCCAGCATACTCTAGATGCTGGGAGCCACTGCAGTGGACTGAATGTTTGTGTCTCTCCCAGATTCACATGTTGAAATTCTAACCTCCAAGGTGATAGCATTAGAAGGTGGAGACTTTGGAAGGTGATTAGATCATGAGGGCAGAGCCCTCATGAATGGTACTAGTTCCCTTAGGTAAGAGACCTGAAAGAGATCCCTCACTTCTTTTCCCATGTTAAGTGTATAGCAAGAAGGCAACATCCGTGAACTACAAAGTGGACCATTATCAGATGCTGAAACCACTGATGCTTTGGTCTTAGACTTCCAAGCCTCCAGAATTGTGATAAATTTCTGTTGTTTATAAGTTACTCAGTTTATGATCTTTGAATCTGTAGATTGCCTTCAGTAGAATGGACATTTTAATGAACACAGATTGTCTTTCCATTCACATGTCTTTAATTTTTTTATCAATGTTTTGTAGTTTTCAGCGCAGTGTACAAGTCTTTCTCTGCCTTAGTTAAGTTTGTGCCTAAGTGTTTTATTCTGAGAATATTTTAATGTAAATGGGGTTGTTTTCTTAATTTTCTTTTCAGGTAGTTCGTTATTAGTGTAAAGAAATGCTTGTGGTTTTGGTATGTTGATTTCTGCTCTGCATCTGTACTGAATTTATTTATTGGTTTTAATAGCCAAAACGGTTCTGAAAAAGAAAAGCAGTGCTGGAAGCATCACATTTCCTGATTTTGAAATATTTACAAAGCTACAGTAGTCAAAATAGTAAGATACTGCATTAAAAACTGTGTTTATCTATGCAGGACTTTCCTGAGTAGATTTCCTATCTCTTTTCGCTTGCGCACTATAGTTGATTTACTTTATGCAGCTGGAAGTTTCATACGATGTGTTTTGGGATTTTGCCATTGACGTCCACTGTCGGCTTACATGTGTCTTTCCGGATATGCTCGCTACGTTTAACATTGGGACCACTCATTCTTCTCAAGATTCTTTACTCTCTTGATTTTCCTGGTTCAAACTCCTCTCTCTCCATCTTGCCAACTGTTTTTTGCTTGTTTGTTTTTATGTGTTTGCTTATTTTTTTTTTTTTTGTCTGTTTGGTTTTGATCTCTTTTTGGGGCTCCTTTCACTTGATCTTTCTCCCCAAGGGTTGATGCTCCCTGCTATGATCCTCTTTTTATTCATCCACAGTAGATAATCATACCATCTAATATAGGATTAACCCCAATCTGTATGCTTAAAACTCCCAAATCATATCTCCAGCCCTGGCCTGACTTTTTATTTTTTATTTTTTTGAGATGATGTCTCACTCTGTTGCCCAGACTACAGTGCAGTGGTAGTCATGGCTCAGTCTAGCCCCAATCTCCTGAGCTCAAATGATTCTCCCACCTCTGCCTCCCACAAAGCTGGAACCACAGGCATCGCCACCACACCCAGCTAATTATTTCTTTATTTTTTGTAGAGATGGGGGTCTCACTATGTTTCCCAAACTGGTCTCAAACTGCTGGTCTCAAATGATCCTCCCACCTTAGCCTCCCAAACTGCTGGAATTACAGACATGAGTCACTGAGAGGCGTGATTCTTGAACTCTAGATTCACACATGAAAGGGTTTTCAGAAATATCCACTTAAATGTACCACAGGCCACTCAAATTCAACATACCTATAACCAAACTCATCATCTTTCTTTCTCTTACCCGCAGTCAACACTGTTCCACCTGCTTTATTCCCAACTGAGTTAGACAGTGCCTCCCACTCCCACCCACAAACACTAGAAATGTGAAGGACATCCTCGAAGCTGCTGCATTAGTCACTGGATGCTGTTCAGGGCACTTCTTCCACTCCACTTCCACCACTTCCACTCCATCCCTAATACTACTGCATACATCACCATGTTTCACATGAATAATTGCAATACCTTTCTAATGGGTTACACTAATTCCTCCTAAATTATGTTCCACACTGACATTGGACAGATGTACAGAAAACAAAAACCAAACAACTTTTCACTGTCTAAAACCGGTTTCCACATTTTATGGAATCTAAAATGTCAAGTCCCATCTACCTAAAAGGATTATCTTCCTCTCTAAATTCATGTCAAACATTCCTCTCTTCCCACCTGACCCACTGCCAATAAACAAGTTCTTGCATCTCTTCCTAAAGTTGCTTTTTTCATGCTTATGTGTCATTGTTCAAACTAGCCAGTCTACCCGGAATATTTTTCACTGGAACCTCTTTCATTGGTCAGTTCTCATTCATTTTTAAAGACATAGCACCATATTTTCTTTAGGACTCCTTCTGAACCTCAGCTGAATGAAATTCTAGGTGCTACAGCAAAAGAAAGAACTGGTGTGGAGGTCCTGTTATACCACAAATATCTCAACAACAAGACTGTATCTCTCTTTACATTCCCGGTAACTAGCACCATGCTTACAGCACGTAGGAGATGCTCAATAGATGTTTGTTGAACTGAACTAAAAAATATTTAAAAAAAAAACATTGAATTGACTTTGCCAAATTGGATATTAAAGATCCAATACTGACCAATGGGCATTATCTTTCTTTTCTCAGATTTCAAAACCTGTTTAAATAAGCACTTCTAGAATTTTTCTAAAGATGAAGCCTACCAGTCTGTTTCTAGAATCTGTTTTCTATCCTGAGGCAATTGGAAAAAAAATTTTCCTACTTTCCATCTTTTGGCATCCATTCTGTTCTGGGTGCTTTCTCCATTTACCAACAGGTTTCTGTTACCTCACCTGCAAAACTTGGCACTATGAACACTGAACTCATTTTAAATGATAATCTTACATCTTTGAGAGCTTAATTTCTGACCTTGTCATATTTATTTTTCCTATTTTCATTTAAAGGACATTCTCTCTTAAAGGAAATGAAAACATATGGCTCTGGAATCCATTTAACATAAGTATGATGTGGCCGAAGCATCATACTCTCCTAATTGCCCATCCTCAGAATCACTGCTAGCATCTCAGTTTCTCAGACAGAGTTAAGGTAAAGAGTACTTGGAAACTCTTCTGTGCTACATGGAGGAGCTGTTTATTCTGACAGCTCTCCTGGTGCTCAATACACAGAGCATCTAGAAAGAATTTCATGACATTCTTTCCAAGTGGCACTATCCTCCTCTCATGTCTTATATGTTTCTGTATTCAGAGGCTTGAGTTCTTACATTTTTTTCTCTGAACAACAGTATAACTGATCAAATGTTTTTTAGCTTTCTCACTTCTTGCCCTTCCCCAATAGCATACGATATATTTTCTCTGCTAAAAACGCAAATAATTTTGTCCAAACCTTTTTTAAAAACTTTGTAGTAAGTTCAAAATATATCAAAAGAGAGGTAAGACTGTTCCTTTGACAAATTCTTGAGACTTTGTCACTATGCTAGCCACTGCAGCACTAAAAATACAGAGGCGTGCAGAATGTGGTCTCTGACCCTGAGAACAGTTCACGGGGTCGGATAAAACGCAGGACAATCGCTTCTCAGCCTTTTGGCTAAGATCAAGTGTAGAACACAGGACAGCATGTTAGAATGGTAACTTTAACATTTCTGCATTTTAAAGAGGCGCTAAATCAAGACGGGGGCTCAAAGGAGACCATTTGGGCAGTATGATGTGTGCTACCTGCAATGTGGAGAATGCAATGAACTGGGACCTGGCTCTGCCTGGAAAATCTCACTGTGGGAGATAAACTGACTGGCTGCTTTGGCGGATGAACAAAAGAGAGGGACTGCACTGGGGCTAAGCAGTATTCCTAGAGTTTATCGAGGCAGAGGATGCAAAAAGGTTGCCATGGACCAAATGTGAGCCATGCATGCAAGAGTGAGTCAGAATGAACTTGTCTTAGGTCTTGTCCAAAAGTGGCATCTAGAGGGCTGAACAGAGGTACTGCCAAATGCTAGATAGGTTGAGGAACGATTAAGTGACCAGCCCAGAATATAGCTATTTCATCCTCATCGAGAGAACTGCATGTAAGACATACCCAACTGTGGGAGTGAGAGATCTCTAAAGAACCTGCAAACGTGCCCATGATAAACAGAATCAGATTTTCTTCCATCTTCCAAGACCAAAGAATACTGACACCCACGTAAGTCTTCAAGAAAGAAATTTCCTGCTACTTCTGCCTCTCCTCCTTCTTTCCTGTCCCAATCGTGGAGGCATCAGAAGCACCCATTAGCAATAATGAGGAGAAAGTTCTTGGTAAGAGAAGAAAGAACGGGATATGCGAATTACCCTGACCTGATCACTATGCCTTATATATATCAACACACCACTATGTGCCCCATAAATATGTACAATTACTACATGTTCATTAAAAAGAAAATTAAGAATGACCCTACCACCATTATCTGAGTGCTGGCCGCCTGCCTGCTGTATGCCTGAGGTGAGCAAATTGCAAGTGTGTTACATTACCACAGTTACAGAACTATTCGAAATGTTGGGGAAGCACGGAGTGAAGAATAATTAATTTCTTGAGGAACTACATATGGCTTCCCAGAGAAGGCAACTCTTTATCAAAGCCTTAAAAAAATGAATAGGCATTTGCCAAATTGACACATTTCGACTCAGAGAAAATTGCCAACAAAGATGGAGGCTCATAAACGCATGCTGTGTTCAGTATTTTGGGCCTGTTTGGTATAACTGGGACAGAAGGCACAGAGTGCTTTATAGGTCAATATGGAACCAGATGATTCAGCAAAAAATGAACTCAAATCAGATTGGGAGAGGTTTTGTATGCCATGGTAAAACTTTCAGCAGTTTTACTATTACTACTACTTTCTCACTAGTTAAGCAGTCTACTAAAATATATCCTGAAGCAAATAATATTTACTAAATCTGATTTCTAGCCTCCAAGATTTGAATTTAAATTCAGATATGCTTCTGCCGCATTGCAATATGTTTGCAAAGGTGTCCTCTCCATAACTAATTTTCCATTTGACAAGCTCAAGGGGTCATTCCTCCACGGTGAATCTGCTTCTTCATATTTATAACTTTTGCCTCCAGATGTCACAGCCAACAAAAGCATTCAGCTCAAAACCTTTTCCATGACAGTTCATATAGTAGGTACTATTACAGCTAAGCCTTGTATATACTTTAAATTATCAGCTAAGTTCATAAGCTGTTTTTTGGAACAGAGTGAACTGGGTATGGATAGGTGTATTTGCTTGGTCAAAGCAACATTCTCATTGTCAACCTCTTCCTCCTTTTAGAAGATGTACAATTCCCTTCCACCCGCTGCTGAAGCCTGGTGCCTGTGCCGGTCTCCTTCAACCATCTCTTTCTATGGAGCCACTTCTTGGCCTCTTGGTGGAGTGCTTCTGGCATCTCAGGGAACAGGATCTCTCTTCCCACTCATCCACTGCCCCAGGGTTTCCATCTCTCCCTGTAATCAGCAAATGCCCTAAGAAAAGGCACAACCATAGTGATGAAACTCAGAATTCTGGCTCAACTGTCCCCCCACAGGAAGAGCAATTTTCTCCCCACCAAAAAAGCCCCTCTAACTTCTACACCATCTTTTCCCAAACAATAGTGGACTTGCCTGAGTTACAGCTGATTGGCCAATTTTCTCCAATAGGAAAATCTCTTCTATGTAATGGATAGTTCTTAAAACAAAAAAAATGAATAGCATCTCAACTGACTTCCTCTCATGGCATTTCCTGGAGTCAAAGTCATGGCATGTGACTCTGATGTGGCTTTTTGTGCGTTTTTGTTTTTGTTCTGCCCAAGCTATATAAAAAAACAAGACATATGGGATCTGTCATGTCTGACAATTATGACAAATGCCCAGGCTCACACAGGGCCAGAGCTGAAGCAGGCAGGCTGAAGCATTCTTAGTTTGTCTTTTTTGCCTCTCTAGAACCTGCCCTGCACTTTGGGGATGCTGAATATCATGTCAATGAAAGTGCTGGCTATGTGGAGATTTGTGTTTGGAGAAGAGGCACTGATCTTTCTCAGCCATCATCCATCACCGTGCACTCAGAAAGTCAGAGAAGGAGTCAGCAGAAGGTGAGAGAGCCATGTAAAGAATATGTCATTATCATGATACACGTTTATGTGAGGCCTAGTCTGTGAAGTGTAAGCATGCTTAGTCTTTGTTGATGGGCTCTGATTGAAAGTTTCTCTGGCTTGAGCACATAGATGGTTTGTATATGTAATGACTTCTGCTGGTTACAAAATAAATACGTTATTTAAACAGCAGCCTTTATAATTCATTTATTACCCACTTGCTTGTTGTGGGCTCAAATTAATTTTCCAAAGTTCAGAATATTTGTAGACACCTAAATAAACAATATTTCAGATGAAATTCATCCCATAATGGCAAAGCAAGTTCCACCTCGTGGAAGAATTTTGTCACATATCAGACCTTTGAAGTATGGGAGGTTTTCACTTCAGACTCGGGTATTTCCGTTAGCTTCAAACAGCATGTCCTCATGCCCTGCTCACCTTCCTGTTTCCTGACATGGATGACCAAGGCCTAGCTGACAGCAAGGAACAATTCTAGATACCACTTCCTCTAGAGTACCTATCAGTTGTTTTATCACAAAAAAGGGCAGGACCCAACAGGAAAAGAAAAGGACATTTCCACGTACATTGATGCCCACATTTTCCCATTTGCAGTCGTGACCTTTTGGTGTACTGTTAGGTTGTTAATTTCATGTATTTCTAACTTTTTGTTGTGAGCATTTAGCACTGTAAACTTTCCTCTTAATACTGCTTTAGCTGTGTCCCAGAAGTTCTGCTATGTTGTATCTTTGTTTTCATTAGTTTCAAAAATTTTTCTTGATTTCTGCTTTAATTACACTGTTTACTCAGAAGTCATTTAAGAGAAGGTTGTTTAATTTCCATGTAGTTGTATGGTTTGGAGCGATCTTGGTATTGGTTTCTACTTTTATTTGTCTATAGTCCAAGAGTGTGGTTGGTATAATTCTGAATTTGTTTAATTTGCTGATAATTTTTTATGGCCAATGGTGTAGTCGATTTTAGAGTATGTGCCATGTGCAGAAGAGAAGACTGCATATTCTGTTGGTTGCAGGTGGAGAGTTCTATAAATGTCTGTTAGGTCCATTTCATCAAGTGTTAAGTTCAAGTCCTAAATATCTTTGTTACTTTTCTGCCTTGATGGTTTGTCTATCAATAGGGTGTTGAAATGCCCACTATTATTGTACGGTTATCTGAGTCTCTTCATCGGTCTTTAAGTACTTGTTTTATGAATCAGGATGCTCTTCTGTTGGGCACATAAATATTTAGGATAGTTAAGTCTCCTTGTTGAAGACTTCGCCATTATATAATGCCCGTCTTTGTCTTTTATTATCACTGTTGGCTTAAAGTCTGTTTTGTATGAAATTTGAATAGCAACCCCTGCTTTTTTTGTTTCCATTTGGTTGGTGGCATTTTCTCCATCCTGTTACTTTGAAGCTATGGCTGTCACAGCATGTGAGATGGGTCTCTTGAAGACAGCATATTGTCGGGTTTTTCTTTTTTATATAACTTGCCACTCTGTGGCCTTTTAATTGGGGCATTTAGCATGTTTACATTCAGGGTTAATATTGATATGTGACAATTTCATGCTGTCACCTTGTTATTAGGTGTTTTATTATACAGATTCAATTGTGTATTTGCTTTATAGTGTCAATGGTCTATGTACTTAAATGTGTTTTTCTGGTGGCCATAATGGTCTTTCATTACCATATTTAGTACTCCTTTAAGAACCTCTTGTGGCCAGGTGCAGTGGCTCACACCTGTAATCGCAGCACTTTGGGAGGCCGAGGCGGGTGGATCATGAGGTCAAAACTTGAAGACCAGCCTGACCAATATGGTGAAATACCGACTCTACTAAAAATACAAAAATTAGCCAGGTGTGGTAGTGAGCGCCTATAGTCCCAGCTACTCAGGAGACTGAGACAGGAGAATCACTTGAACCTAGGAGGCAGAGGTTGCAGTGAGCCAACATTGTGCCACTACACTCCAGCCTGGTTACAGAGCAAGACTCCATAAAAAAAAAAAAAAAAAAAAAAAAAAAAAAAAAAAAAAACCCTCTTGTAGTTATGTCTGGTGGTAACAAATTCCCTTAGCATTTGCTTGTCTGAAAAAGATCTTCTTTCCCCTTATTTGATGAAGCTTAGTTTGGCTGGATATGAAATTATTGGTTGAGCTTCTTTTTTTTTAATGGTGGTGAATATAGGCCTCCAATCTCTTCTGGCCTGTAGAGTTTCTGCTGAAAGGTCTGCTGATAGTCTGATGAGGTTCTCTTCATAGGTGACCTGCCCCTTCTCTTTAGCTGCCTTTAATACTTTTTTCTTTCATGTCAACTTTGGAGAATATGATGACTATGTGTCCTGAGGATAGTTGTTTTGTACAGTATCTTGCAGGATTCTCTGCATTTCCTGAATTTGAATGTTGGTCTCTCTAGTGAAGTTGGGGAAATTTTCATGGACAATATCTTCAAATATGTTTTCCAAGTTGTTTGACTTCTCTCCCTCTCTTTCAGGGATGCCAATGAGTAGTAGATTGGGTCTCCTTACATAATCCCACATTTCTAGGAAGAAGTTTTGTGCATTCTTTTTTATTCTTTTTTCTTCATTTTTGACTTTAGTTTGGTTT